>SJYC01098586.1:0-37708 GCA_006408675.1 Madoqua kirkii
CCCTTAAATTTTTAAAAAGAATGAGAGAACACAATAGCACAGTAGAAATAGAGGGCTTCGGTCACCATGCTTTGGACTGCAAATAAGATGACATTTGCAAATGATCATACTCTGAGTGGGCTCAGTTTTATGGCATTTGATGGCTTGTTTTAAGAAGTAGTAAATTTTGCTCCAATTAGAAAATTAACTGGCAGTATTAGTTTTCATATCTCCAAATTAGTCTTAGATATAAATTCATGATGCTAGTCAAATATTAAATACCCTTTTGCGCTTTGTGCTGGGTAGCATAAGATAGTTTTTGAGCAGTACCAAAAGATGCTAAGGACTCCTCACTGTAAAAGAAGGCACAGACCTGATGTGGGATGGTTTCAATGCTTTCTACTGGTTTCTTTGATCAACAGAGGATCCCTTAGAATAGCCTGGGTATCTGCAGCATGAGACTTAACACTTCATTGGTATAAAGCTTTCTAATGCACACATTTCATGTTGACATATTTATGGAATAGTCCCTGAATTATAATCATTACGTCAAATACAAGATTGACACAGGTGTGTATCAGCCATTTGCAGGCCAGGGTGACCATGTATCTCTTGATGGTGACTCAGTTCAAGTGTCCCTTCTTTTTAAGAGTTCTCTTAGCACCTGTCCACCTGGTCTAGGTTGTGTGCCCTCTTGATCAGGATACACCTGGAATCCCTCTCTCTCTAATTGCTTTCTTAGTTGTTCTCACCTGCACTTAAGCTGCTTTGGATGTGGCTGTGTCTCATCTGTGTTTGAGCTTCCATGATAGCTCGGTTGGTAAAGAGTCTGGTTGCAAGGCAGGAGACCCCAGTTCAATCCATGGGTTGGGAAGATCCACTGGAGAAGAGATAGGCTACCCACTGCAGTATTCTTGGACTTCCCTTATGGCTCAGCTGATAAAGAATCTACCTGCAGTGCCAAAGACCTAGGTTTGATCCCTGGGTTGGAAAGATCCTCTGGAGAATGGAAAGGCCACCCACTCCAGTATTCTAGCCTGGAAAATTCCATGGACTGTATAGTTATGGGGTTGCAAAGAGTTGAACACAGCTGAGTGACTTTCACTTTCACTCATTTCTCTTGGTGCCTCCAGCACCCAGTGCAGTGACTGGCACATGAGGGTGAGGTGCTGAGTAGGAGCGTGAGTGCATGCATTGTTGAATGGATAAGTGGAAGGAAGAACTAGGCAAAATACATTGTGTGATGGCAATATCACCTTAGATTTATAGAGTGTTTTTCACTTAACCTTCCCTGACATTTAGAGAAGTAGGCATGGAGCTATGATGCTATGTAATTTACAGATGTAAAAGTGTTAGTTGCTCAGCTGTGTCCCACTCTTTGTGACACCCATGGATTGTAGCCACCCCTCACCCCCAGGCTCCTCTGTCCATGGAATTCTCCAGGCAAGAATACTGGAGTAGGTAGCCATTGCCTTCTTCAGGGTATCTTCCTGGCAGACTCTTTACTGTCTGAGGCACCAGGGAAGCCCCAATCTACAGATGAAGAATGAAGAAAAGGCAGATGGTTTGTTCACAGACCTTGTCTGCCTGCTTTGGGTTGCATTTGTTTATTCTGTATTGCTGAGTCTTTTTTTTTTTAAATCTTCTTGGCCATGCCACATGGCATGGTAATTCCCTGATCTGGGATCAAACCCACCATGGAAGTGCAGAGTCTTAACCACTAGACTGCCAGGGAGGACCCTGCTGATTTGTTAGCATAGTAAGGAAGTCAGTGTTAGTCAGGTGCCTGAAGTCCTTGAAGGTGGGGAGAACTTACCCCCACAGCAATACAGCATGCTCAGCCAAAGATATCAACTACCTCCCCTTACTTGCCCCTTTTTAAAAAATGCTGTTACTGTTCCTGCTATGATTTTTCTATCAGTTTCATGAATCTGTGATGACCACATAGAAACCACACTGAACACCACACCAGACTAGGACATGCGCAGTTTTCCGAAATTTTACCAAGTAGAATTTCTGGAGGTGCCGTTCAGTTCAGTTCAGTTCAGTTGCTCAGTCGTGTCGGACTCTTTGCGACCCCATGAATCACAGCACGCCAGGCTTCCCTGTCCATCACCAACCCCTGGAGTTCACTCAGACTCACGTCCATTGAGTCAGTGATGCCATCCAGCCATCTCATCCTCGGTCGTCCCCTTCTCCTCCTACCCACAATCCCTCCCAGCGTCAGAGTCTTTTCCAGTGATCAACTCTTTGCATGAGATGGCCAAAGTACTGGAATTTCAGCTTCAGCATCATTCCCTCCAAAGAAATCCCAGGGTGATCTCCTTTAGAATGGACTGGTTGGATCTCCTTGCAGTCCAGGGGACTCTCAAGAGTCTTCTCCAACACCACAGTTCAAAAGCATCAATTCTTCGGTGCTCAGCCTTCACAGTCCAACTCTTACATCCATGCATGACTATTGGAAAAACCATAGCTTTGACTAGATGGACCTTTGTTGGCAAAGTAATGTCTCTGCTTTTGAATATGCTATCTAGGTTGGTCATAACTTTTCTTCCAAGGGGCAAGCACCTTTTAATTTCATGGCTGCAGTTACCATCTGCAGTGAAGGTGCAGTTGTTCACTATAAAACCAGATTCCCTTTGGGTGCCCCAGATCAGACCAGGCCTCAAGGATAGAGATTCTCACCAGAATCCTGGTGTGACTTTCTGAGTCATGGCCACATTTGGAGCAGTTGTTGGGGATTGTTACTGGACGTAGAAGTTTTGACTCTGTGAAGTCATGGTTGAGCAAGGTGGTGAGAATTGTGGGTATTCTGGGCAAAGGGCAGCCATTAGGGAAGAATTAGCACTCAATATGCCAGCAAATTTGGAAAACTCAGCAGTGGCCATAGGACAGGAAAAGGTCAGTCTTCATTCCAGTCCCAAAGAAAGGCAATGCCAAAGAATGCTCAAACTACTACACAGTTGCACTCATTTCACACACTAGTAAAGTAATGTTCAAAATTCTCCAAGCCAGGCTTCAACAGTACATGAACTTTGAACTTCTGTATGTTCAAACTAGATTTAAAAAAGCAGACGAACCAGAGATCAAATTGCCAACATCTATTTGATCATCAAAAAAGCAAGAGAGTTCCAGAAAAATGTCTATTTCTGCTTGATTGACTATGCCAAAACCTTTGACTGTGTGAACCACAAAAAACTCTGGAAAATTCTTTAAAAGACATGGGAATACCAGACCACCTGACCTGCCTCTTGAGAAATCTGTATGCAGGTCAGGAAGCAACATTTAGAATTGGACATGGAACAACAGACTGCTTCCAAACAGGGAAAGGAGAACTGCAAGACTATATATTGTCACCCTGCTTATTTAACTTCTATGCAGAGTACATCATGAGACACGCTGGGCTGGATGCAGCACAAGCTGGAATCAAGATTGCCAGGAGAAATATCAATAACCTTGGATATGAATATGACACCACTCTTATGACAGAAAGTAAAGAAGAACTGAAGATCTTCTTGATGAAAGTGAAAGAGGAGAGTGAAAAAGTTGACTTAAAACTCAACATTCAGAAAACTAAGATCCTGGCATCTGGTCCCATCACTTCATGGCAAATAGATGGGCAAACAGTGGAAACAGTAACAGACTTTATTTTCTTGGGCTCCAAAATCACTGCAGATGGTGACTGCAGCCATGAAATTAAAAGATGTTTGCTCCTGGGTAGAAAAGTTATGACCAACCTAGACAGAATATTAAAAAGTAGAGACATTACTTTGCCAAGAAAGGTCCGTCTAGTCAAAGGTATGGTTTTTCCTGTGGTCATGTATGGATGTGAGAGTTGGACTGTGAAGAAGGCTGAGCACCAAAGAACTGCTGTTTTTGAACTGTGATGTTGGAGAAGACTCTTGAGAGTCCCTTGGACTGCAAGGAGATCCAGCCAGTCCATCCTAAAGGAAATCAGTCCTGAATATTCATTGGAAGGAATGATGCTCAAGCTGAAACTTCAATACTTTGGCCACCTGATGCGAAGAGCTGACTCATTTGAAAGACCTGATGCTGGGAAAGATTGAAGATGGGAGGAGAAGGGGACAACAGAGGGTGAGATGGTTGGATAGCCTCACCAATTCAGTGGACATGAGTTTAAGTAAACTCTGGGATTTTATGATGGACAGGGAGGCCTGGCTTGCTGCAGTCCATGGGGTCATAGAGTCGGACTCGACTGAGCGACTGAACTGAACTGAATTGGATTGAGCATGTTAATGTATGGTAGCATTGGCAGTAGCAGCCAAGGAAGGGCACAGGACACTGGGGTTATAGGAGGTCAGTGATATGAAGCATTCCCATTGAGTCCAGTGATGGAATGAGTGCTGCCTTACCATGTCCAGAGTTGGTCCTTGTCTTGTTATTTCTCTTTTCATTGAGAAATAGAAAGAAGGAAGTCTTCTCAATGATACTTGCAGGATGGAGAGAGTTGAGAACCAGTGGAAGGTTAGTTTGCTTAGCAGAAGTTAGATCTTTCCTTGAGTGAGGATTACCTCTTCCCTTGTTTGGAGTCATACACTTAGTACTGTGAGACTTTATGCTGCTGCTGTTGCTTTGCTCCTGGGTAGAAAAGTTATGACCAACCTAGACAGAATATTAAAAAGTAGAGACATTACTTTGCCAAGAAAGGTCCGTCTAGTCAAAGGTATGGTTTTTCCTGTGGTCATGTATGGATGTGAGAGTTGGACTGTGAAGAAGGCTGAGCACCAAAGAACTGCTGTTTTTGAACTGTGATGTTGGAGAAGACTCTTGAGAGTCCCTTGGACTGCAAGGAGATCCAGCCAGTCCATCCTAAAGGAAATCAGTCCTGAATATTCATTGGAAGGAATGATGCTCAAGCTGAAACTTCAATACTTTGGCCACCTGATGTGAAGAGCTGACTCATTTGAAAGACCTGATGCTGGGAAAGATTGAAGATGGGAGGAGAAGGGGACAACAGAGGGTGAGATGGTTGGATAGCCTCACCAATTCAGTGGACATGAGTTTAAGTAAACTCTGGGATTTTATGATGGACAGGGAGGCCTGGCTTGCTGCAGTCCATGGGGTCATAGAGTCGGACTCGACTGAGCGACTGAACTGAACTGAATTGGATTGAGCATGTTAATGTATGGTAGCATTGGCAGTAGCAGCCAAGGAAGGGCACAGGACACTGGGGTTATAGGAGGTCAGTGATATGAAGCATTCCCATTGAGTCCAGTGATGGAATGAGTGCTGCCTTACCATGTCCAGAGTTGGTCCTTGTCTTGTTATTTCTCTTTTCATTGAGAAATAGAAAGAAGGAAGTCTTCTCAATGATACTTGCAGGATGGAGAGAGTTGAGAACCAGTGGAAGGTTAGTTTGCTTAGCAGAAGTTAGATCTTTCCTTGAGTGAGGATTACCTCTTCCCTTGTTTGGAGTCATACACTTAGTACTGTGAGACTTTATGCTGCTGCTGTTGCTGCTGCTGCTGCTGCTGCTAAGTTGCTCACTCATGTCTGACTCTGTGCAACCCCATAGACGTTAGCCCACTAGGCTACCTGGTCTCTGGGATTCTCCAGGCAAGAACAATGGAGTGGGTTGCCATTTCCTTCTCCAATGCATGAAAGTGAAAAGTGAAAATGAAGTCGCTCAGTCATGTCTGACTCTTAGCGGCCCTATGGACTGCAGCCTACCAGGCTCCTCCTTCCATGGGATTTTCCAGGCAAGAGTACTGGAGTGGGTGCCATTGCCTTCTCCGGTGAGACTTTGTTGCAAATTTCTAGACTATATGTTAAACACTACATTTGCTCAAACAGGAAATTGTTTATTAAGACAAAGAGTTTGGGAAAATCTGTTTCATATAGTGTCCTCTTTCATGTTTTTCTTAACTAAGGAAATAATATTCACATCTCACACTTAGTTTGTTCTGAGTTTTAGATATTCCAGCAGGCATATTTGAATCTAGGGTATAAGAGTATGATCTTTCTTTTTGAGGTTTGACATGCTTTTGTTTTGTATATTTTTTGATATGATGTCAGAGGACAGAGCCAGAACCTTGAGTGTGGTTTATAGAAAGATATAATTTTAGTACAAATGTTCTAAGAACTTAAATAATGACACCAAGATTATCACATAGAAGAGGTCATCTAGTTTAGGCTCCTCTTGTCATGATGTGACCCAGAGTTACACAACTGGAATAAATAACCACAGTTGGTAAGTGAGACTGAACTTATGTTTTTATCAGTTAAAAAAGTGGGCGATCTGTTGATCACGGGGATCATTCCAGGTCAGGGGAGCTGAGTAGGGATGTTATCCATGGGATCAGCACATTTTCTAGTGAAATGTACTGGGTGATCAGATAGAGTGTAACCAGAGTAAAGGGTGACCACCTTGAAGACAGACTGTTTACCCCTAATGTCCTTACTATTGAGGGAGCTGATTTGGATTTACAGGGCCTCTAGCTATTTGTTCAATGTTTGACTAAGTAGCCTGATTTAAGAGCTCTGTTTCTAGGGCAGGAACTAATGGAAGGTTCTCCCCAATGTTATGCATCAATGTTTATTCCTTTTTCTGTTTTAAATTGGATATTTTATTTCTTGTGATGGGTTAAAATCTGGCCAGTTGTCTGGCTCTGCCCCTTGGGGATCGATGTTTCTTCTGAAGTAGACTAGAATTTAATTAAAATACTGGAATTGGGGTCTGATTAGTGTCGAATAGAATGGATCTTGCCCTGTTATATGCTTTGTAGGTTTGTTGTGTTTACTTTTTTGAGCCATATGTGCTAAAATGTTTTAAAAAAACCCAAACAACAACGTAGCATCACAGTATGTACCACTTAGAGGTCTAGAATATCTATTTCAAGTACACAAAACAAGCTCATGAAGTAATATGTCAATGTTTTCCCCCCTGAAGGAGAAATATTAGGAGTTTAATGGGTTGAATAGAAATTTCCTTTTGACTGGTTAACTAAATTGCTATCACCTTGTAAGCCCCTAAATCCCAATCTGTTTTTCTAAGGAAACATGTTTGCAGCTGTTTCAAATAACTGGCGGTTTGAAGACGATTGTTAGTGTGGTTTTCTGCACACTCAAATTTGGGCCTTGCTCTGTTATTTGTCTTTGAAGCTAATGAGTTGGCTAAAGGGTTGAGTTAAATAATTTTGGATTAGTTTTTATTCATTAAATAGTTTGGTTAAAAAAAAATCTCCGCTAATATTTAATTCTACGTTAGGCATTTACAAAATAATTTTATTCTCATGTGCATGTTTAGATATTTGAAACATTTTGAGAAATTAGTTTTCTCTTGTTGTTTTTTTCAAGTCGGGGAATTCTGTCACAGCAAATCACTTATATATATATATCTAGTCTTTAAAGACAGAATGGGTGGTGGGGTGGTGTGAATTCAGAGTTTGAGATTGATACACACACACGCTCCTATGTATAAAATGGGCTTCCAAGTGGTAAAGAACCCGCCTGCCAGTGCAGGAGATGTAAGAGATGTGGGTTCGATCTCTGGGTTGGGAAGATCTCCTGGAGAAGAGAATGACTACCCACTCCAGTATTCTTGCCTGGAGAGTCTCATGGACAGAGGAGCCTGCCGGGCTACAGTCCATGGGGTAGAAGAGAGTTGGACATGACATGACTGAAGTAACTTGAGCACTCATGCGTATAAATAAAATAGATAACTAAAGAGGACCTGCTGTATAGCACAGGGAGCTCTACTCCGTGCACTGTAGTAACCTAATGGGAAGGAAATCTTAAAAAGATACATAACTAATTCAGTTTGTTGTACAGCAGACACAAATACAACATTGTAAAGCAGTGTCTGACTCCTAGCAACACCATGAACGGTAGCCTACCAGGATCCTCTGTGCGTGGAATTCTGCAGGCAGGAATACTGGAGTGGGTTGCCATTTCCTTCTCCAGGGGATCTTCCTGACCCAGGGATCAAACCCTCGACTCCTGTATCTTCTGCAGCTTAGCCACCAAAGCAACTGTACTCCAATAACAGTTAATTTTAAAAAGATTAAATAAATGAGATAAGTAGAAAGAAGTTCATGGCTATTTTGGTAGGAATCCTCAAAGCAATAGAAGTATATGGTGATTGTAAGGAACAGACGGCCTGTGTGGGAAAGACACTGACAGCATTCAGCCCTCTTAGAGGCTCTTGAGGCAAAGGGCACTTAAGTCTTCTGTGATGTGGGCCCGTACTTGGACCAACTCTGGGGGCTAACATGGAGCTTACTAATCCCTTTCCCATGTACTATTGAAGGTGGCCTCCAAATAAACTTGTGATTTAGGCAGAACAGGTGTTAGTACCTGCTGTTTTATAAATGAGGTAACTAGAGATGTTATGTAGTTTGCTGGTGGTGGTGAAGTTGCTCATTCATGTCCAACTCTTTGCGTCCCCGTGGACTGTAACCTACTAGGCTTCTCCATCCATAGGATTCTCCAGGCAAAAATACTGGAGTGGATTGCCATTTCCTTCTCCAGGGGATCTTCCCGACCCAGGGATCGAACCCAGGTCTCCTGCATTGGAGGCAGACGCTTTAACCTCTGAGCCACCAGGGAAGCCCGTTATGTATTTACCCAAGTGAATTCACATAGTTAGCAAGGTGTTACTTTGTTAGGCCTAAAAACCAGAATTTCTCATTAAAAGCTGAGCCTATTGTCCATTGCACTACACAGGAAGAAAGTGTGAACTCACCACCCTTTTCCTTCTCTCTGGAAATGGAGAGAAGAAGTCTGTTGTCATCTCAGTTCCACCATGTGACCCTGGGCAATTTTCTTACTTCAGTCTCAGTTTCTTACCTTTAAAATGGGAACAATGGCCTTTGTATTTTACAGTAGTTAGGATTAAATGAGATCTGGAATCACTTTGGCTGGCATTTTTTATGGGCACCCAATCCACCCCCCTCCCCATTTTTTTACTCTCTCTTTTTTTCTTATCAAAGAATATTGGCTTTATTTGTGCAGGCAGATAACAGCTCCTACTAATGCATACTGTAAGCAGCCCTTGTTCTGCTGAGTGAGGCGTAACTAATACAAAGTGCTGGGTAGTATATTGTGCAGTGTTTTAAAGACGAGGAGGAGTGCAGATAAGAAAGCAATGCTGCTTTCCTACAGGGTAAAGTTAGCAAAGGATGTGAGTTAAGCTGCTCCTTGATGGTTAAATGATGTGGAGTTATCAGAAGGTGCAAGGCATCGAAGGCAAGGGAAGCATCATGTGCTGAGTGCCAAGTGCATAGTACATTTGAGGAACAGCTAATCAAGGGGTCCTGGGTGTGGATGAAACTTCCTGGGAGAGGAGACAAGAGATTTATAAAATGATCTGCAGGGAATAATTTGGCCGTATTCATTTAACATATTAAATGAGCATATAATTTGTTTCAAGAACCATTTAGATGCTGAGGGAACAGTGGTGAATGTAACAAAGTCCTTTTCTCTTGGAGATTATATTTTCATGGAGAAGGTGAATAATAAACAGAATAGATATGGAGCATAAAAAGAACTTTGAAGAGAGACAGAGTACGGCATGATCAGAAGAGGCAGCTGTGAGGAGATGACATTTGAGTAGAGACCTGAGTAAAATTAGAAAGTGAGCCCTCCTAGATCTAGAGGAAGAACATTCCAACAGAGGGAACAATGACGAAGGCCCTGGTATTGGAACAAATTGGGTAATCTTGAGAAACAGCATGGTTGTCAGTGAAATTCACTTTAAAGCATCCTGACATTTCCGAAGGGCCTGCAGAAAATGTTAGCCTTTTTGTATGGGACCACAGTGGTGTCCCACTGTTGTAAAGGGCCCTCTGTATTGTGTGTGTGTGTGTATGTGTGTGTGTATGTGTGTGTGTGTGTGTGTATGTTCTTGCTTCCAACAGTCTACCATTCACCCATCCGTGTATTCATCCAACCAACCATTTAGCCCTATATTTGTTGAGTACTTTTTATCACCTAAGTTCCATTCTAGACCCTAGCTCTCCATTGAACCCATGCTTAAGTCTAATTGTGTTATAAAAAACACACTATTGTAGTAATCAGTGGCTTATGTAGGGGCCTTGTCTATTTTTCTGAATCTAGTTGATAATTTTAGAACAGTGTAAACCTTGTCCTCTGCCCAACAGTTCAAGAGCCAATGTATCAGTTCAAGTACTTGAGGTGTTGCCAATGCCTTTTGGGGAAAAGAATTGAAAAAAGCGGTCAAAAAGAGTGCCCACCATGTCTGGGTAAAGAAAACACTGACACTAGATATTTGAGAGTTCGATTGTCTGTTCTGGGCTACTTAGTGAATCATCTGGGTGGCAAACAGCAGTCTTTCCCTGAAAGACAGACCAAGTTGTTTATTGATGCTGGAGAGGAAAAGGGTGGGCACATACTTGTAAGACCTATGATCTTTCCCAGAATTTGGAAGGATAAGGGAACTGCTAAGAATTTAACATTGGAACCGTTCCCTCTAATTGTGGCTTTGGCCATTTGAAAGTTAAAAAAAAAAAAGGAATCCAGAAGGTGATGTGCTGAACAATATGGGAGCTATTCATGGTAAAAACAAGCATTTAGCCAAATGTTCGCCTGAGTTGTGTGTGTTTTAGTTTCAGGCAGTATAAACTGAGGTGGCCTTGTTTCACAGTGGCATTTAGGACAATTAACTAAAGTATACCAGCTGCTCAAGGTTTTGTTTTCTTTCCTCTTTCTCATTCTCCCCACTGCCCTTTTGTTTATACCTGTTTTTCCTTCTTTGTATATTTTGAAATTATTGCTGAAACAGTAGCACTCACACTTGAAATTTTGTTTAATTCTAGATAGGGTATTTAGCAATGAAAAGTTCTACTCATTCTATACATGTAGCTGGTTTGGAGAATTTCACTCATTCCTCTGTGTTAAATTCCTGCTGATTTGCTTACAGTTGCTCAATTATTTCTTCATCCCAGACTCCTCCATAGACCTCCATGTTTGGAAGTTCATCTCTCTTGGACCCTGCACTTCAAAATTCAGCCAGTCAGAACCTAAATTTTTCAGGGCCTACACTTGCCCTCTTCCAGCTGGCCCATGCAGGACACTGAATGGTGTCACCTCTGTCTAATCCCACATCCTGGCCAGTAACAGAGAATTCACCCTGGAGCCTTTCCTTTCCCAGTGCCTGTCACCAAATCCAACAGCAGTTAACACTGCTGTTTCCCTGTTCATTTCTCTCCAGTCCCAGCACCTCTGATCTTGTAAAGGCTCCCGTTATTTTTTGCTTTCAAACTATACTTTCAGCTTTTCCTTGGCTGTTCTCCTGTCAGGACCAGAGCAATCTAACATGCATATCTGAACCATGTCACTTCCTCACTCCCAAGTCTTGCAGTCAGCTCCTCTGGTATCTTAGTTGAGTTATAAATGCTTTAAAAATTTTTTTTAATGTAAAATTTAATAAGCTTTGGATAAAGTTATCACCATGATCTAGATGATCATAACCATCATAGAAGGACTCCCTCTCTCTGCACCCCACCCCCACCTCTGTTCCCCAGGCAAACACTGATTGCCTTTCTCTCGTCGTACATTAATTCAGTTTCTTAAAACGATACATTAATTCATACAGCATGAACTGTTTTTGTCTTTTTTAATTCAGCATGATTTTTGAGATTAATTTTATTATAGGGCATATCAATCACCTATTACTTTTTTCATTACTGATTATTATTCTGTTATAAAGATATATTCCAGTTTATCCATTCACACTTTTGAAAAAGCTGTCGGTGTGATCTGACCCTCTTTCATCTCTTGTCCTGTCCTCCACCCACTTTGTTTATCTGCTGCTCTTTTCTTATCTGCTGCTCTTAGGGGTGTTCTTTGCTCCTGCTGTTCTTCAGTTAGGCATTCTTTTCCTCTGTACTTCCTGAACACCCTGTCCTGGGATTTCTCCACCCTGGAAGCACATTTTACGTTGACTAATTCCTGGTGGTGGGGTTTCATATCGTACATTGTATGATATTTAACAGCATCTTTGGCATCTACCCATTAGATAACAATGACAAGCTCCATTCTATCCTTTTCCTCCAATCTGACAATTAGAAACGCTCTTCAGACATTGCCAAGTATTTCCTGAGTGGCAAAACCCCTACTGGCTAAAAACATGGTCTTCTTTGTACCTTTTCTGAAGCACTTAAAATAATGTCTTGTGGTTAGATCTTTACTTGTTTATCTTCTTTGATATCAAAGGTCAAAGCCAGTGAACCTCCAGTTTCAGTGTTGAGGCCATGGGAGCCCCTGGTTAGCATTTATTTATTAGCTGAGTATATGCCAGAATGGGCTTTTCATTACTATTCCCAGAAAAATAAGAAAGGACACTCAGCAATGCAGAGAATCTTGTTATTCTGTAAGAGATACATTTTGATGGTTTAATTTGATAATTTATGGTGCTTTGAATTACACTAGTGAATTCAAGGTAATATTCTTTTATATGTATATATATATATATATATAATTTTTATTTGCTATGCCAGGTCTTTGCAACAGCATGTGCTATCTTTTATTGTGGCATGAGAGATCTAGTTCCCTGAGCAGGGACCTTCTCTGCATTGGGAACATTCAGTTTTAGCCACTGAATTACCGGGGAAATCCCCAAAGTAATACTCTGTAGGTACATGAGAGAAGTTGTGCAATATCTTTTGCTTGAGATTCTTTAAAAAGAGATGATATGTTTTTTTAAGCTGATTGATTTTATTAATTTGTCTATCATGGTTGAACACCTACTTCATGTCAGGGATGTTGTTTATTCCTGCATGAAATAGTCCTAGCCTTTTAGGCTTTTCAGATAAATATGTTCAGGGAATAATTTTAATATAGATAAAAATAAGTCAGGCAGCAAGGGTTTCCAAGATAGTGAGCCAGGACTGACTCTCCAGGCAGATGGTTTTTATGTATGTGTGGAGGGTAAAAAGAAGTGTCCATGGGACATCCCACGTAATCTTAATAAGTTGATATTTTGCAGGACTGAACAATAAGCAATACCCTTCTTCCCTTTTAAAAATTTTATTCAACTCCATCATGGTAAATTTGGAGAACTAATGTCTAAAATGACAGTGGCTGAAAGTTGACACAGTCATAAGCATTTTATATTTCCTTTATGCTGTCTTAATGATTTCCCCCCTATTTTTTTCCTTCTGTACCTGAATTTCTGTAGTGTGAAGTGTAATGTGGCAGGTATTCTGAGCTCATGGCCTACTCTGTCTGCAGAGGTGTATGTGAGTGAGACCCCTTTTAATCATTCGTATAATGATTGGTGGCTCCCTGTTGTTAAACCACAGTTATTGATCCATCATCACTGAAGTACATGGCTGAAGGAACTGGTGCTGTCAGGCATTGATTGACTAGGAAGAAAGTGTAGAGCTATTCTAACTCACTTTTATTTTCATCAGCAACAGTTACAGTAGAGACTGGTGCAAGACCTCCATGAGGAACATCACTTTTCCTGCATTAAGAGGTGTCTGATGTGACTGGAATTGCCGAGATAACTCAAAATGCTGCATTTAAAATATTTAGAACAGAAGAAACTGTCCAAAACCCTCTTATCTGACTTGGCTAATGGTTCACACTCTGGAAAATAAATTTTAGGGGGGAGGTGAGGGATGGGTGAGATAGAACAAATCTAATATGAAATAGTTCTGAAGCCACTTGAAGAGCCCATAATAATTATACTAACATTTTATTGACTTATTTCTACACAAATGGTGTAGTCAGACAAAAACAAGCATGTTCTTGTGAGAGTAAGTAAAATCATTTTCATGGCTGTTCAGATAATTAACTTCAAGCCGTAAGTTGGTACAGTTGTTACATTTTGAACAGTTTCAAAAGGACTTGGGGCTTCTCTGTGCAAATATTGTAGATAAGGATGCAAACTAGATAATGTAGTAGATATAAATGTAGATAATGAAGATATTAAAGGTACTGACCTGACTGAGAGTGCCTCTCTTTGATTTAATACAACTTACGTATATTTTAAACTATGAGGTGAGCATTATTTGCTTTAATGAACGCTTTAATAAAGCTCCTGTTATGCCTTGGATTCTACTTAGAACAAAGAAGAAGGTGAGCAACCAAAATAAATGGTGGGGTGTGGGGAGGGGGCCGCGGAGAGAGGGGTGCAGGGAAACACTGAAACCCAAAGAGAGAGGACAGAGCTGCGGTTTCCAGTGACATTTTATCCCTGCCCCGGAGCCCTTGTGTTGTCCCTCTCTCTCTGAATATTTTAGTTTTCTTGTAATTACAGTCTCTTGCCTGCACTTTGTCCCTCCGATCCTTTGTTAAAGCCCGGATCACTCCTTGCAGACGGCGCTCTAGGTGTGATTTATTGAGTGACAAGTAGCTGTAGGGTAGAACACCCGCCTCTGTACCTGAGTAAAGTATTAGACATCACAGAGCCGGGCAGGGCAGGAGGGGGCCTCGGGAGGGGGTGGGGGAGGCGAAAAGCAAAGAGCAGTTAACACAGCAGCTCCTGGATACAGATCAGACAAGAGGCTCTGCCACAAATCACCTAGAAACATGTCAGACGCTGCGTGTTTGTTGTTTTACACCGAGGGCACAGCCGTAGTCCAAAAGTATTGATTCTTTCCTTTGTACGGAGACAGACACTGTCAGCCCAAGCAGGCTGACCTTGGTAGGGCGCCGACAACTATTCCCCACCCTACCAACCAGATGAACCCCACAGGAAAAGCCAGCGCGAGAAATGCCAATGTCCACTTCACAGGCTGCCCCGGCGCCTTCTGCTTCCCAAACACTTCTCCCCCCTCCCCAGGCCCCCAGAGTGCTCCTTGTGACAGAACAGTGCAGGCAGGCTTCTGGGGTGTGCGTCTGTGTGTGTGCCTGTGTGCGTGCACCTGTGTGTGTGTCCAAACGCACGCACACACACACAAAAGCCCTTTTTATTTTATTTAACTAGGAGATAACCCGAAAGGTGTCTGGCTGCCAAGGATGTGGATACCTATGCATTTTGTGTTTGAGGAGGCAAGAGGGAGTTGTTTTATTTTCTGTTCCTGCGTATCAAAGACAGAATCTCTGTGTGTGGGCACTTAAATACATTTTGAATTTTTTTTTCTGGAGGGGGGGCAGGTGAGTTTTCTCCTCTTTCTGTTTCCTAAAAGCCCTGGTGACAGGTGAGATGTGGGGAAAGGCATCAACAGCACTCCCCCTTCATTCACATGTGATTATCTGAAAAGTTGTTTCATGGTAAAAGTACGCAGATCAATTGACTCCGTGAACCCGAACTGTTCCCTTTCTAGTCTTAAACTCTGCTGTAGTCTTCTGTCATTTTGCAGCATTTAATAAATTCCATTTGTTTGGAAAACCAAGGGAGTTTTAGCTGTAAAAACTGGTCTGAAATGTAGAATTCGTGTTTGTTTGGACTGAATGTAAGTGCAAACATACAGCTTCCTGTATTTGAAACGGAGAGTTTAAGGCGGGAACCTACCTATAAGCCATTAGCAAAGGGACCGCAGAGGGCTTTTCAGCAAGCACAGCTGACCCTCTGATCCTCCCTGGGCCAGGCCAGTTTGCTTCCAGTGAGAGAGAGGGAAGGTGTCTGGAGTTGCTCCTTGCCGAAGCTGAGTGTTTTATTTGCAACTAACAATAACAGGGAGGATGCTTTTCTCCCTTTCACTTTTAGGAATGCTGTCTCATGCACGATCCCTGTCCAGAAGATTGAGCAGTCCAAGGGGAAAAGTCAAGTAGCTTTCCAGTTTTGCTCAAAGGAGAATCTGAGACACACTGATGGGGAAGAAAAGTGGTGATGTCACGTGCGCTTAGGGATGGGGGGGCAGGCAGGGAAGAAATCTCTTTTTAAAAATAAGTTTTCCTTTTCTAAATAAAATAATGCAAACAGGTTCAGTATGTATGATAGGAATTTGAATTTACAGAACTCACAATCTTTTATGAAAATAAGGTTTTTTTTTTTCCTTTACAGTGGTCCATTGAAGATAAAATAGTGAGTACGTGTAAGGTATCTTAATCTCAGTATTCACTTGTAGGAGAAAGAGTTTTGTTTTCTACATCTGTGCTTTTACATTTGTACTGTTAGTTTTAAGTGACTGTTTGGCAGCCTGCAAGAAAACTCAGTGGTTAAAAAAGCATCATTTGTTTCAGAGTCAGTTTTTTACTTGATCTTAAGATGAGAGATCTCTTTGACATATTGGGATTTCCAGACACCTACAGGGAAAATATTTCTAATAAATGAGCTGTTCTCTGAAAACAGTGTAAGAGCTAACTAATTATTTTGGTTTCTTATGCTGATTGTAAATATCTCTTGGTTCTTTTCATTGGATCTTTCTCATTTGAAACAGCTTAATATTTTAAGGGTAAGCACTGCTAAGCAACTTTGCCTTTAGACATTAAAAAAGGCAAAAATATTTAGGATATATCTGTGTCTTCACAGAAGAATATTCTAGGTATAAAGTGGGAGGTGAGAGGTGACTGGGCTATGTAAGAAATACCGTGTAAGAAAAATAATGCAGAGAATGGATTAGGAATGGCTTAAGATCTGAACACTCAGAATTGTTATTTTTTCCAACACGCTACTTTTGTTTTAATATGTTCATGCTAATCATCTGTCTTTCTCTCTTTCCTGTGTATGTTATACCCACTTGATTTACTACCAAAATTATATTGCTTTTGAAAGTGTCAGTTGAGTTATCCCCTGCCTTGTTAGTATCATGTTTGATTCCTTGGACAGAGACATAAATCACTATCTAATATGCAGGTCTTTTGAAGACGCACCCAAGGTTTATTGCCAGTAACAGACTAGTGGCCTTATGTGGACTTTCCATGAATAAAACAGATTGATGAGCCATTTTATAGCATCGCAAGCTGTATTATAAATACATCACCTTTTCAGTAATTTAACGTGAGAAACAGTCTAATGAGCTCCCAGCCACGATCAGCCAGAGAGCTGGGAGTTCTGTATAGCTTCTGGGACAAGTGACTGGTGGAGGGTAAGAAACCCGAACCCGGTAATGTTTTCCTCAGTTCAGTGACAAAAGCTTTGTAATATGAATCATTTCAAACAACAGTAAAGTCAAGCTGCATTTAGAATTGGTCAGAGTAATAAAGTGAAATATACATGGGTCTGATTTTGCTTATAACTGGGAGTGTAAGGCGATGGACTTTTTATGTTTCTCTTTTTACTGATTGAAGTCATCAGCAAAATTGGATCAGCAAGTTAACATTTTGAAATAACATAATCAAACATCTACCTGATAACTTGGAAGAGAAACAGGTAGACATGTTTGCAACATCCTGAGGGTCTCTATTTAAAGTATATCTTAAGTTGATCATTGTTTCTGTATTTAAGCCTCCTCTTTTGCATAGCTGACTATACTTCAACTTTAATATCTAATTAATCCTTTTAATACACCTGGGGAGCAGGAGGAGTGGGTGGCATCTGAGGGTAAACAGTTATTATCTCCCTCTTTCTGGTGAGGAAACTGAGAAAGCGAAGATGACTCTTTAAAGAGCTGTCTGAATAGAAAGGAAAACAAGATAAAAGAAGTGAAGCAGGAAAACTGAAAAAATATTGGTTATTTGGAGAACTTACACAAGCATACGTTTGTAGACCTGGATTTAACAGTTTGAAAGGTAGACTGTACTCCGTATAGCCATAGCATAGCTTTGTGAATGAATTAGGCTACTTAGAGGCTCCAGTGTATTTTGAACAGGAAGGTTTTAGAGGATATGCAGAGTTGATTACATCATGCTGCCATATACCCATTTGAAACAGTGTTTTACATTTTTAGAAGTCAGACTTTGGTCTGAGGTGGCACTGTAAATAAACGAGTAATTAGTTTAGTGTAAAAATTTTTTAAAATTCTTTTCAAATATAATTTCTGCTATGAGAACAGCTAGGCAGTTTGGCAGATTTTGTTATTTACGCTACAGATGTGAAGTACCTTGAATGTACAAGGGAAGAGTGAAGAACTGAAAATGGTTTAATTAGTCTTTATAGAATAGGTAAAGACAGAATATTTTTCCACTGAGATAGAAACATATCCGTGATGGCCTAACTATTTGGGCCTAGTCCTGCCTGCCTTCAGACATAGTGCATCTTCTTCTTTTTTTTTTTAATAATTTAAATGGAATAACTCTGTTCATACCCTCTATTCCTTGGCTATATTTATACCCTCTGTTCCTTATTAAAAACAGTTGACAAGTAAAATTCCATCTTAAAACCTATCTGTGGAGAGTCAATATTGTTTTGAATTTTAAAGAGTTCTTGTGTCCTGTGAATGACAATATTCATTTAATATTCTGTATTCAGGGCAGAATACTTTTGAAGCCAACTGTGCATTCGTCTGCGTTTCTGATTTCTCCTCTGCTCCTTACCTGTACATCTGGGGTTGAGTGTGGACTGCAGGTCTAAACCAACCAGACTGGATGAACTACTTTGGTCCTCAGTTTCCCCATTTCTAAAACTGTGGGCTAGGGTTTAGTTTTCCTCAAGGGAATATTTGTAAGATTATTACGGAATGGACTTATAAGATTTCTGTAAGTTGGTATTGACATTTAGTTGTATTCTTTGGAGGTATACCAGAAGTTTACAGCTGGGTGAATAATGTTGCGTTTTAGAGTGGGCTGAACAAGGCTTATGGCCATATCATTTATGATTCTGCGGCAATGGCCTCTGAAGTAAATGAAATTTTTGACAGCACATTGTCTGCAAAGAAAATTTTGGCTAATTCATCATTCAAACATCATAAACAAACCAAATGCCTTTCTTTTGTAGCTTTTGCAGCCTGAACATAAAATCATAAAGATTTTAAGTTTAAAATTTAGAAATAGAGGCCTGTAGAACTGGCTTTTCAAACATGCAGTCATTTATTTCTTACTGAAAAAAATCTCTAAAAAAGAAAAGTCAGAGGCAGGCAGTATGTATTCCTTCCTCCCCTCTCCTTTCCTCTGTCTCTGTCTTTCTCTAATTTGTGCCAGTGCTGCTGATTTTCCTCCTGAGTTCAGTGCTTCTTTTCATAAGAAAAGCATCAGGCTCTTGGAAAGAAAGCTGTATGTCAATGGACTCAGACTTATTTTTTGCTTTTAATTTCTGAGGGTTTGAGAAAATACTCTTGCCCATCTTCTCTGTGTCCCAGGGGCTCGAGGAAAATCTTGTTCAAAACTAAGAGTTCCTAGTTTGGGTTCCTAAGAATTGATCATCTGTGGACCACCACCCTCTTACAACTTCAAGTGGTTCATGGGTGAAGGACATGCTGCTTTTCAGCTTGGTGCCCTATGCTGAGGACTGTGAGCAACTCTGATGCTATCAATCCTGAAACACCTTTGGAAATTCTGTCAGTCAGGCTCATTCTCTCTTTACCTGGAAGTGAAAACAGATTGTTTGCTCATCATTTAACATTCCAGTGGTATGCAAAGCATGGGGATGAACTTATTCATGTATCTTCTTGTTTAGTCACTCAGTCATGTCCGAGTCTTTGCAGCCTCATGGATTGCAGCATGACAGGCTTGCTTGTCCTTTACCATCTTCCAGAGCTTGCTCAAACTCATGTCCATTGGATCAGTGATCTCATCCAACCATCTCGTCCTCTGTCTTTTCCCTTCTGCTCCTGCCTTCAATCTTTCCCAGTTCAGTTCAGTTCAGTCGTTCAGTCGTGTCCGACTCTTTGTGACCCCATGAATCGCAGCACGCCAGGCCTCCCTGTCCATCACCAACTCCCAGAGTTCACTCAGAAAATCAGAGTCTTTTCTAGTGAGTCAGCTCTCTGCATCAGGTGGCCAAAGTTTTGGAGTTTCAGCTTCAGCATCAGTCCTCTCAATATTTAGGATCACTGGTTTGATATTCTTGAAGTCCAAGGGACTCTTTAAGAGTCTTCTCTAACACCACAGTTGAAAAGCATCAGTTCTTAGGTGCTCAGCCTTCTTTCTGGTCTAACACTGACATCCATATATAACTACTGGAAAAACCATAGCTTTGACTAGACGGACCTTTGTTGGCAGAGTAATGTCTCTGCTTTTTAATACACTGTCTAGGGTTGTCATAGCTTTTCTTCCACGGAGCCAAGTATCTTTTAATTTCATGGCTGCAGTCACCATCTGCAGTGATCTTGGAGCCCAAGAAAATAAAGTCTCTCACTGTTTCCATTGTTTTCCCATCTATTTGCCGTGAAGTGATGGGACCAGATGCCATGATCTTCGTTTTTTGAATGTTGAGTTTTAAGCCAACTTTTTTACTCCACTTTTATTCATATTTATGTGGATTTATATGGAAGGTATGCTTCAATATTTTCATCTTTTGTTACAGAGTCCAAGGGGACCAAATAGCTCTACCTTTTTGGCATAAAAATATCATTGGTTTTTAATGCAAAGTGATTGACTCACACTAAAATTTAACATAGGTTGAGTCCTCGTATTTGTTAACAGCCCTCCTGGGCCTGGTCACCTTTAGATGGCATGATTCTGCTGGAAGACTCTTCCTAATGAATTGCAGATGGAGATCAGCTAAGCAAGTTGTGTTAATTATGTCATTTGCAAGATTGCCTAATGGTCATGAGACTAGAAACTGCTTGTCAAATGTTTCCCTTAACTAACGTGATATTTTGTGGTTTGCAAATGACACAATTCGCGTAACTTATTTGATGGAACCTCATTAACCACCCCTTAGTTTGCCTTAGCAAAATTATGTTATTAAACATGCCATGATAGGTTCTGCCCTCATTACTTTGCATTCAGCCCAGTGAGTAGTGTTTGTTTTGTGACGCTTATCCCCCAGCCCTTCGTCTTCGAGGAAGCCGAGGGAATTCCCATGTTGAGAATCCCGTTTCTGGTCTGCTTTCCTGCACCACACATATCTTATCTGAGCTCAGCTGACGGAACCTGTTTGTCCTCTTTGGGCTACCATGGTGAGCACTTTGCTCTGTAGCCATTACATAGCCCTTTTTTTGGCCAACTCTGTCATCTCCCCCCTCAGAGTTTGATATCCTGATGTCTTAAATAGAAAAGCCCCAGAAATCTCTGGATTAGATAGTTTCAGTTAAAAAGGTTAAGTGTATGGCAGTAGAAATTATGACAATAATGGGGTAATTTCACACTGTTGTCATATCTGCTTATCTAGAAAGTCTGTGCATTAAAGATGTTCATCTCTTCAGTAAATAATTTCATTTTTGTCCCATATTACTTTTTTTTTTTCTTTTGGTCTATTGAAGACTGCATGTCTCTTTTGAAATAATTTTTTAAATATATTGATGACACCCTACAGTCCTGTCTATAAAGAAACCAATCCCAGGGACCCCTTTAGTGTTTTATTTTCTCTCACTTTAATTTGTTGGATAAATTCTTGTTCAGTTCAGTAGCTCAGGTGTGTCCGATTCTTTGCGACCCCATGAGTTGCAGCACGCCAGGCCTCCCTGTCCATCACCAACTCCCGGAGTTCACTCAGACTCATGTGCATCGAGTCGGTGATGCCATCCAGCCATCTCATCCTCTGTCGTCCCCTTTTCCTCCTGCCCTCAATCCCTCTCAGCATCAGGGTCTTTTCCAGTGAGTCAACTCTTCTCATGAGGTGGGCAAAGTATTGGAGTTTCAGCTTCAGCATCAGTCCTTCCAGTGAACACCCAGGACTGGTCTCCTTTTTTATGGACTGGTTGGATCTCCTTGTAGTCCAAGGGACTCTTAAGAGTCTTCTCCAACACCACGGTTCAAAAGCACCAATTCTTGCACACTCAGCTTTCTTCACAGTCCAACTCTCACATCCATACATGACCACTGGAAAAACCATAGCCTTGACTAGATGGACCTTTGTTGGCAAAATAATATCTCTGCTTTTTAATATACTATCTAGGTTGGTCATAAGTTTCCTTCTAAGGAGTAAGCGTCTTTTAATTTCATGGCTGCAGTCACCGTCTGCAGTGAGTTTGGAGTCCCCCAAAATAAAGAGTGACACTGTTTCCACTGTTTCCCCATCTATTTCCCATGAAGTGATGGGACCAGATGCCATGACCTTCATTTTCTGAATGTTGAGCTTTAAGCCAACTTCTTTACTTTCCTCTTTGACTCTCAAAAAGCTTATTAGTTCCTCTTCACTTTCTGCCATAAGGGTGATGTCATCTGCATATCTGAGGTTATTGATATATCTCCCGGCAATCTTGATTCCAGCTTGTGCTTCTTCCAAGCCAGAGTTTCTCATGATGTACTCTACATATAAGTTAAATACAACCTTGACATTCTCCTTTTCCTATTTGGAACCAGTCTGTTGTTCCATGTCCAGTTCTGACTATTGCTTCCTGACCTGCGTATAGGTTTCTCAAGAGGCAGCTCTTGTTAGTACTACATAAACTCTTTCAAAGGTTGGAGGATGGTTGAATAGGGTGAGGAAAACAGTTCATGGCTCTGGATAGAACATGACCCACAAGTTAGTTTGGATAGCATATGGGTCTAAATGCCCAGAAAAAGACCTTTAAGCCTGTCTGAGAAGATCAGACTTAAAGTGTGATTTCTAGTGAGTAGTATTGGGTTGGTGCAGAAGTTCATTTGGGTCCCAAAACCGAACACACTTTTTGGCCAACCCAGTACTTCATTCACCAAAATGAATGCACATATTGCTGGATCGCTTACGTTTTACTTGGAAAAACTGGTGGAGGCCCCTTTATGCTTTCAGCTTATGACCTCTCTTTCTCTCTTTCATTATTAAAACTCCCATCATGGTTGCAGTTGGGTCAGGCCTTTTCCTAAAGTTCTTATCACATTAGACTGTTCCTGGAAGCATCACCCTAGGGGAAAATTTCACATGAGAATTTCACATCTGAATCAACATTCTGTACAGTGACATCTCATGACCTCCCGTCTGGCTACTCTTGACTTTCTTTTCCCCAGCAGCCTAGCCCATGATGCCTGCCTTTGTCAGAGTCTGCCTCAAAGGTTATTATTCTTCCTGTGGCTTCCTCTTTTCTTCCCACCTTCTCCCAACCCCCATCCATACCACACACATTTCGCCAATTCTGTGTAGACTTGGCAGCCTATTCCACCCAGGTCCTTGTTATGTAACCAACCACCTACCCCTTTTTGGCAAGAGACACCCGACTCAGCAAGTTGCAACAAAGAGTGGAGTTAATTGGAACATGTGCTGTGCTCAAGTCTGCAACAAAAAAAGGGCTGATAGACATCAGGAAAATACAACCATATGTAGATGTTTGCTTGAGAATCTTTGTATACATGGGAAGTGTTGTCTGCAACCAGGCTGCATTTGAATAAAATCCACTACCATTCTTCTCTTTCTTCCCCTCTACACCGCTCCATGTGTAATCCCCATAACTTGCTCTCTCATGCCTGCATGGCCCACTGATACAGACGGATGACAAAGACCTGTGCGTGATGCTCCATGAGAGGAACTTTGCGTGACTTAGGCCTGGGACTCAGCGTGGCTAACACCTCCAGTGGACTTCCTTTCCATTTCTGGTTTTTGCAATACAGCCCATACCTTTTCTTGATCTCTACCCCTATTTTTGTAGCCACTCTTATTAAACTTTAAGATATCTTCTGCTTATCCCTTAATTTTAAAATTTAAGTACAATATATATAAAATGAAATGCATAGATTTTAAAGGTAGTTTCTTGAGTTGTGATACATGTATATACACCCGTGTTAAATTATGCCCAGAGTCAAAATCCATATCATTTTATTTACCCTATAATGTTCCCTCTGGTCCTTTCCCCTCAATCTCCTTTGCCTTGGAGACATGCGTGATTTTGATTTCTGTCATAATAGAATAATGTTGCCTATTTTCGAACATCATATGCATTGGGTCTCACAGTATGAACTATGTGGAACCTGACTTCTGTTGTTGTCCAACATAATGTTTTCAGAGCATATCCATATTATTCTTATACAGAAGGAATATTCTATTGTAAATAGCATCCTATTAAAAATGTGTAGAATATTGTAAAAAATTTTGTAGTTTTATTTTTAATTTTCAAATTGTTTAGAAAATTATAACGAATTTGTAAAATATTGTAAAAAGAATCCTGTAAAAAATTTGGATATGTTTTATGAGTTGTTTCTGTATAGATTATAGAAATAGCCTAATATCACAGCTGCCCTTGAGTGTGACAGATGGTTGACCATCACTGTATGTCTGATGTAATCAGAAGGACTGTTTTCTGCTACTCTGTTCTTCTGCTTCCTCCCCACCCCAGGCTACTGGAATTCTCCAACCGTGGGCTGCCTGCCCATCCCAGAGTCTCAGGCTTCTGGGTGTTCCTGGTCTACATCCCTGAACTTCAGAGGGGGCCGTGACCTCTATGTGCACTGAGATGGTTCACAGGCAATGAGGCTAGGCTTGGATGCTTCAGTTGTTTTCCAGAGTCTAAAAGCTCTAGATATTCTCACTTGTAAAACAGTTACACTACTAGAAGGCAGAATTTTTTATGTACACATTGGGGTCTGAAATAATCTGGGTTTTTTTTTTTTTTTTCTAGAGTGCTTGGGAATGGCTTGGAAAAGAACATCATCTCTGAGTCTCTGAAAGTGTTGTTGTTGTTTTTAATTAATTAATTTTTTGGCCATGCCACAGGGCATGTGAGATCTTAGTTGCCCAGCCAGGAAGCTGTGCCCGCTGCATTAGAAGTGCAGAGTCTTAACCACTGGTCCGCCAGAGAAGTCTCTGGGAGGGTATTTTAGATTGGATATATTAGTATTTTCTTCTTTAGGTTGTGAGAAGCCCCAGGGTAGTTCTTTGCTTGAGTTGCTACCTGCGAGATTCCTACAGCCCCACTGGCCTATATGTTTTCAAGACAAAAGCACTAGATCGTTATGTTAATAGTAGTTACTCTTCATAATGCTGCTTATCCCTTATAGATAATGGGCTAAGACTGTGTATATTACCTCATGTATAATCTTTCTAACACTCTAGTTATGTGCTTTCCCACTTGATAGCTGAGGAAACTAAGCGTTGAATAACTTGCTTGCAGTTTCACAGCTAACAAGAGATGGTTCAGTGGTGTGAGTCCAGACTGGATGTCCGGCCTCTCAAACATTCTCCCCTGACATTCTATACCTACTCTTCAAAGTATTGAACAGCTAATGTAGTGATATAGGGTGCTTCCCAGGTGGTTCAGTGGTGCAGAGTCTGCCTACCAGTGCGGGAGAGATAAAGGTTTAATCTCTGGGTCAGGAAGATCCTCTGGAGGAGGATATGGCAACCCACTCCCTCTTCCTTGCCTGGGAAACCCCATGGACAGTCCTGTGGACCGTGGCAGACCATGGTCCATAGGGTTGCCAAGATTTGGACATGACTGAGCATGTACACACGGTGATACAGATATATTTAGTATTGTATATTTCAATACGGAGCTTTCCGAGTTGCTCAGTAGTCAAGAATCTGTCTGAAATGCAGGAGACACAGGCGATGCAGGTTTGATCCCTGGGTCAGGAAGATCCCCTGGAGGAGAGCATGGCAACCCACTCTAGTATTCATGTCTGGAAAATTCCATGGACAGAGGAACCTGGTGGGCTACAGTCCAAGGGGCCTCAAAAGAGTCGAATGTGGCTGAACATAACACAGCATTTTAATATAATTCTTTAACTATTCAATATTAGAGGAAAGAATGGAAATGTGACTCAAATTGGAGCCTCTACCATGTCGGATTTGCTTCAATTAAGGGTCTCAGAATTTGTGAAAATTAACAAAATAATGTTCTGTGAAGAATGGAAGTAGTAAGGGCTGTTGCACTCATTTTGAATATGGAGAGTTTGAGATAGGATTCCCTCACTGTGCCAGAGCAGTAAGCAGTGAAAAGAAAAAAACCCAGTCTGTTTCCTCATGCCTCTTACTCTCCTCTTTCAAATATTATTCTCTTGTCTAAGTCCAGGTTTAAAGAACATCGTTAATTGTTATCTTCTTTGTTTCTTTTTGTTTTTTAACCTTTTATATTGGAATATAATTGATGAACAATGTTGTTAGTTTCAGGTAGACAACAGTGATTCATACATATACATGTATCTATTCTTTTTATCAAGTGGGCCTTAGGAAGCATCACTATGAACAGAGCTAGTAGAGGTGATGGAATTCCAGCTGAGCTATTTCAAATCCTAAAAGATGATGCTGTGAAAGTTCTGCACTCAATACGCCAGCAACCTTGAAAAACACAGTGGCCACAAGACTAGAAAAGGTTGGTTTTCATTCCAGTCCTAAAGAAAGGCAATGCCAAAGAATGCTCAAACTAGCGCACAATTTTGCATTCATCTCACACACTAGCAAAGTAATGCTGAAAAATCTCCAAGCGAGGCTTCAGCAATACATGAACTGAGGACTTCCAGATGTTCAAGCTGGATTTAGAAAGAGCAGAGGAACCAGAGATCAAATTGCCAACATCTGTTGGATTATAGAAAAAGCAAGAGAATTCCAGCAAAACATCTGCTTTGTTGACTACGTCAAAGCCTTTGACTGTGTAGATCACAGCAAACTGGAAGATTCTTAGAGAGATGAAAATACCAGGTCACCTTACTTGCCTCCTGAGAAATCTGTATGCAGGTCAAGAAGCAGCAGTTAGAACTAGACATGGAACAATGGACTGGTTCCAAATTGGGAAAGGAGTAGGTCAAGGCTGTATATTGTCACCTTTCTTATTTAACTTATGTACAGAGTACATTATGTAAAATGCCAGACTGGGTGAATCACAAGCTGGAATCAAGATTGCAGGGAGAAATATCAATAACCTCGGATATGAATGTGACACCACCCTTATGGCAGAAAGCAAAGAGGAACTAAAGAGCCTCTTGATGAAGGTAAAAGAGGAGAGTGAAAAAGCTGGCTTAAAACTCAGCATTCACAAAACAAGATCATGGCATCTGGTCCCATTACTTCATGGCAAAGAGATGGGGAAACAACGGAAACAGTGAGAGACTTTATTTTCTTGGGCTCCAAAATCACTGCAGATGGTGACTGTAGCCATGAAATTAAAAGATGCTTGCTTCTTGGAAGAAAAGCTATGACCAACCTAGATAGCATGTTAAAAAGCAGAGACATGACTTTGCCAACAAAGGTCCATATACTCAAAGCCATGGTTTTTCCAGTAGTCATGTATGGATGTGGTAGTTGCATCATAAAGAAAGCTGAGTGCTGAAGAATTGATGCTTTTGAACTGTGGTGTTGGAGAAAACTCTTAATAGTTTTCTGGGCAGCAAGGAGATCCAACCAGTCCTTCCTAAAGGAAATCAGTCCTGAACATTCATTCAAGGAGTGATGGTGAAACTGAAGCTCCAATATTTGGCCACCTGATGTGAAGAACTGACTCATTAAAAAAGACCCTGATGCTGGGAAGATTGAAGGCAGGAGGAGAAGGGGACAACAGAGGATGAGATGGTTGGATGGCATCACCGACTTGATGGACATCTGAGTTTGAGCAGACTCTGGGGGTTGGTAATTGACAGACAAGCCTGGTGTGCTGCAGTCCATGGAGTCTCAAAGAGTCAGACATGACTGAAGGACTGAACTGAGCTGAACTGATTCTTTTTCTCAATTAGTTTGTTAATGAATTTTGAGCAGAGTTCCCTTTGCTATACAGTAGGTCCTTATTGGTTGTCCATTTTCAATATAGCACAGTGCTATAATTACTATCTTTTTAGTTTAGACTGTGATGCACAGACAAGGACTTTTGACATTCTTATATCTGTTTAAGAGTTTAGCAAAGAGACTGCCATGACAGTCAGTACAGTTTCTTTTGAGTGAATGAATTCAGCATCCTTGTGAGGGCTGAGATTAACGATGTTGAAGACTGCTCTAAAGCATGGAACGGGGGAAAGTTAGGTGCTCATTTATTAAGTCTGCTTCTCCAATGGGTCTTAGTTTCCTTCAGACTGACAAGAATGAGACAAAGCAAAATAAAATGCTTAACTCAGTACTAGCCAAAAGAAAAGAAAGGGGAAAGAGCAAAGGAAAGAAACCTGCTCAAAGCAGCAGTGACCTTTTGGTCAGTCTGGGAAAGGTCACTCTGGGAAAGAGGGTGACCTCTGGAAAGTGGCCTCCCTCTTTTCTTGAGGGTCACTGGTTTTGATACATGGTAGCTGATGCATGTCATTTATTTACTGCCTCTTCTTCTATATCTCGCTTGATACTCTTAGGCTGAGATTTTATGTTAACTGTTTTATGCCACTAATTGCACATTGCCTTTCATGTTTGTTATTATTAGTTTAAAGGATAAATTGTGATTTTCTGTAAACATGGGCACAGGCTTAAAGGAAAGAGGAATGTTTTTAGAGACTTTGGGATTATTTAGAATCCCAGTGACTATCACTGACTTAATGTATCTAGACTGAATTTGGTGTCTGTTCCTTTTTTTTTTCTTTTCCCTATGAATAACCATAATGATTAAGATAGTGAAAAGAATTTTCAGCTTTAATTTGAAGCTTTGGTGCCTGGGAAAGTTTATATTCAACTCTTGGTACTGTCAAAAAAGAGAATCTTTTTTAATAGTAATCTTATAATCAAAGTACATTTAAGGTACATGGAACTTTAACATTGAATGATTTAACCCTTTAATTTCTTTGTTCATGGTGTGATGACTTGAGGGGCCACGTGAGGTTATTCCAGACACTGGGATTCTCTTCCCAGTTCTGCTCCTGACTCTAGGGAGAGTGAAAGTCACTCAGTCTAGGGAAGTTGGCAGTGAAAATCCCTTCCTGGGATATCTTTTGACTCTGATACAGAGAGGAGAGTTTGATGTCATTGCGGAAAAGCAGAATAGAAATAAAAGGTGTATCAGAGTGCTGCTGCAAACCTGTGAATCTCTGCTTTGACTAAGATTTTCAGAAAGTTCTTACAAGGTTTTTTTCCGGATGTTTTTCTGGTGTTATGTGTAAGTATCCATATTCATGGTTATCTCTGGAAGTTCAGAGTGTCAGGAGAACTCTAGGTTTTAAAAATTGGCTCCTTACTGACCCTGTTCTTGAGAAAAATGAGCTAAATAAAGCTATTTCTTTTTCTAAACATAAGATACTGAATCTTAAACCATGCTGGGGGGGATCAGTTTTGGCGCAGCTCTACAGGCATGTGCTTGTCCCACTGACCCCAGAAGAAGCTAAAACTGACGATTTAATATCTACTACCCATATTCCTGGGCTTCCCTGATGGCTCAGAGGTTTAAGTGTCTGCCTCCAATGCGGGAGACCCGGGTTCGATCCCTGATTTGGGAAGATCCCCTGGAGAAGGAAATGGCAATCCACTCCAGTACCCTTGCCTGGAGAATCCCATGGACAGAGAAACCTAGTAGGTTATGGTCCATGGGGTCACAAAGAGTCAGACATGACTGAGTGACTTCACCTTCACCCATATTCATAAATATCAAGAAATGTAAGTAATGATTGCTGCTCTTAACATGCTTAGAGTATTAGATCTTCATGATGTTTGTGCATGAAAATATAGGTAAAGCTAAGAATTCTAGAATTTAAAAATGGAGGGACCTCAGATAATGCTACCAAACATGTTAATATAACAAGTGCAGTTAGAGTGGAATCTTTGGAGATGGGTATGTACTCCTCTTTTCTTTCAGTTTCCCCCAGATGATTAAAATATACAGCCAGCCTGAAACCACTAATGCAGATTCTAAACACATCTGTCTCATTTACATATGAGGTCAATGAGATTCACAGAAGGTAAAATTATTCTATGAGATTAAATAACAGTTACATTATTTGTGACCAGGTATGGGAATTCAGGTCTTCCAGGTTTGGATCTGAGTTTTTCTCAGCACTATATCTGGTGTGTGTGTGTATGTGTTAGTCACTCGCTTGTGTCCAACTCCTTGAGACCCCACAGACTGTAGACCCCCAGGCTCTTCTGTCCAGGCAAAAATACTGGAGTGTGTTGCCATTTCCTTCTCCATATTTCCTTCTTCCCAACCCAGGGATCGAACCTGTGTCTCCTGCATCAGCTAGCTTTACCTGTGAGTCACCTGGGAAGCCCCAGGCCTCTTTCTAAAATGGTAATAATGGTTCAATTTAGTGAGTACTTACTATGATGGAGACTTTGTCCCAAGAGCTTTACATAGGTTGTTTCCCTAAGATATTCCTGTTTCATAAATGAGGAAACAGGCCCAAAGAGGTTAAGGAACTTGCCTGTTCCCACAGAGCAGGAGCAAGTGGAGCTTTGGAATTGGAGCCCTGCAGTTTGATTCCAGCATAGTGGCTCTTGAGCGACTTCCCCAAAAGGTGTACCTTCCCTCAAAACTTGGCTGATTACTTCTCATTCCAAAAGAGAAGTTTTGTGTAGACCGTTGAAGCCATGGGAACTCTCAACCACATTTTGAAAGCCAAAATTAAAACAAAAAATGTGGCCCCCAAGGCACTCACTGTTTCCCTCCCTGTTTCTCGAATCCTAAGAAAGCACGGGATATTAGTGATGACAGTCTTTCTACTGCCAAATGGACCCTTGGCAGCTGGCTGTAGTTTCGCCTCAAAGATTTTGTGACTAGAGAAGTCAAAGAAAAAGTTTAGTGAGGTAGAGGCTGTGGGTGGGGTGGTCATTGGTTTTGCAGTGTGGTTCTGGTTGTTTTATCGGTGATGAAAAAAATCAGGAAAGCTGTATGATGAGTCGAATATGTTAAAATATGCACTCTACCTTTTGAGGAAGAGTTGAGCTGTGGGTGTCGCTGCTTAGTACTGTCATGGGCAAAAAGCCTCAGATTTCTTAGGTTAGAATCGGAAGCCACTGTGGTGTTGCCTAGAAGCAACAGTTAACAAAGTGGAATGCTCTGCAGACTTGTCGAATATTTAGAGGTGTTGTTTTCTTTCTGCTGTTCATTGAAAACAAAACACCCTTATGCACTCATTTTCAGGTATCAAAGTAAAAATCTTCGAAACTTGTATTAGATATCATTTCACGCTCAGAAGAGGGAAGTGGAAAGAGTGTGTTGGCAAGGTAATATTTTTGTTAACATGTCAGATGAGTGTTTTAGAAGTAGGGTCACTGTTTAGTTTGGCTTATGAACATGATGGTAAGCTCATAATGAGTAGGTGGAAATCAGATGATAAATGTTGCTTAGTAACTTGCTGCAGTGTCTGTTTACTTGTTATAGAGAACAATTTTTAACCAGTAAGTTGGTTGATGTTAGTTGGTGACTTTTAAATTTTAACAGCAAACCAGAAATGATCATTCCATTAAATAACACCACTTTACAGACTATTACTATTATTTTTTGGCTTGCTCCAAAACACGACTTAAGGTAGTTATGTTTTTATAGACAATAGTCCTTTAATCCTTATATCTCCATTGAAATGTAGTGGTTATTTGGGCTGAATTGCTATATAACAGAATTTTTAGAAATCTTGGCTAGGGATTTCAAGCACTTTTGTGATAACGGGCATCTTTAGCCCAATAAATTACTTAACTTGGATCTTAGTTCCTTTTTTAATTCAGAAATTTTTAGTGATAAGATTAGGTTATTATATTTTGAAACTGTTTAAAAAACCAAAGTTAAATGGAGGCAACAGATTGGTATAGTAAGCAGTTTCATGATGGTAACAAGGGTTCATTGTAAGATATCTGGGACAGTAGCTTAGAAAATTCATGTGATGTGGATTTTTAAATTTCCCAGGCACTAGAGAGGAAAGTTTCTTTAAAGGGAGAAGAGACTTCTCATCCACTTGACAACTTGCTCTCTTTCACAGTTTAACATCTTGAAGATTCTTTAATCTTCCCACTGATTTGGGGGGAATGATTTGCAACCTGACGTATTTTGAAACTTACTCAAACAATGCCGAGAGTATGACTGTGTGTGTATTTGTATTATAGTAGGAAAATTTAAAAAGCAATCAGTGGGCTTTAAATATTTCTAGTAATTGACTTCTACAACATAGACCAGACCCTTTATGCTCTGTAGCTTTCCAGTAGTTACTTTATCCATTGATCCTCATGTGTTTCTCCGTGGACATAACTTATTCTGAGGGCCAGGTTTCTCTTTTTCCATCCTGCTGCTGCTAAGTCACTTCAGTCGTGTCCAACTCTGTGTGACCCCACAGACGACAGCACACCAGGCTCCCGTCCCTGGGATTCTATCCTGACACACCTGTAAATGTTCCGACGATATTTTAGCTTTTTCTAAGGCAGTGTACTTACTGCTTGTTGAATGCTTACAGTATTTCTCTGAAGTAACAGGATTATAATATTCGTTTTCTCCTGAGATCGCAACCCCCTGAAAGGTATGATATCATATAACTACAAGGGATGTTGCTAGGTCCTGGGTGTAGGTATTGAGATGCCTGCTTTGGACTCTTCACCAGCTATCTTATTAAGCTTGACCTGAAGTTCACATATCTGATGCCTCTTGTCAGGATTTTCTTGAAGGACTTACAGGGTTGTCAAAAAAAGAAAAAGTCTTTCAAAGCTCATGCCTCAAATTCATGCTTGATTCACAGCATGCCAGGTTCACAGTTTCTTGCATAAATTTGGGAACATTTTCTACGAGTTTGCTTAGCCTAACAGAGTGACCTCTTGATGAAATTTTATAATTTGAAATGTTAAACACAGAATAAAAATAGGAGGAGACTCTGCTTTCTGAAGAAGCTATTAACCTGTTAATGAAAAATTAGTTGAAAACTAGTAGTTAATAATTGCCATTTTGTAACATGAAAAGGTTGTTTTGAATGCATATTCCCTCATGTGTTTTGTTAAACATTGTAAATGTATCTAAATTTGATAAGCTTTAGTGCATTTGTATTGAATACAATGTGTTTAAATGTCTGGATAAGGAATGTGTTTGGAGTGCTGGTTGGAGTTTAGAAAGGTGGAGAAGAATATGAGAATATTCAATCTGTTTTTGAATATTTGGTCTCCTGATTTCATGTAGCATAACCAATGTACTTATTTAACTTGCAACTGTTAAACACTTGGTTTCTGTAGTCTGTTGACATAGTGTTCTTTTTTTTTTTTTCCTTGACTTTCTTAACCAGAAATGTGGTTTGGCAAAGTTAAGGACATAAGTGTATCACATAATTCCATGGCCTCTGTTTTTTATGGAAAGAATGCCTATATTGTTGCTTTAATTAATAATTATTAGAAGCAGTATATTGGAAATGGATTCATTTATCTGTACAAACTGGTCTTTCTTTTAAAAAAAAAAAAAACCTTTAGACTGTCACTAGCAGGGGCAAAATATAATTCACTTTTTACATTTTTACCCCTGCCTTTTAACATGTGATGCCCTGGGCCTTAGTTTTGTTATTGCTATTACAGGGAAATAAATAATTTTGATGCATAATTAAATAAGATACTCTTAACAGATAAAGGTAATAGAGAAGTGAAACAGTAATAACATTCAACAGTGACGCACTGAGATTGTAATGACTTCTTACAACTTGAAATCAATCTTGAAATATATGTTAGACCTATGACTAAAAAATAAATAGGCCACAGGGTGAACTTTTGTTGTTTTGTAGATGTTTATAGTTCAAGCTAATACTAAAATCGGTGTTAGAATAAAATGGTCATGATTTGCTCCAATATTAACAGAGGCCAACAACAGCATTTCCGTGAATATGAATTTTCATTATTTCTGTTACTTGAAGTAAAATGTGTTTTTGATCAAATGTCTTCTGAAGTGTCATCTCGGAGTATTTTCCTAACTTGTTTTTGTAAAAATACGTACGGTATTTTTTTCCATAACTTCAAACCTTTTCAAGTTAGCTTTGAGGAAAGTTTTTCAAGGGAAAATTGCCTATTACACACACCATGCTTTTCACTCCTCCCTTTTTTTGTGAGAGCTTATTAAGCCTCATACTTTGTAAATATCTTATACTTTCATGTCAGTAATAACTGGATCGTTATCCTTAGGTTACATTGCCATTCTAGACATCATTAATGTCTGGTTATTTTTAACTTTTGAAATTGATCATTATCATTGTGTTTAGATATTAAATTCCCTACTGAGAATCATAAATCATATCCAGTGGTCTTAGATGGGGCAATATATGGAAATTTAAGATAGAATCAATTTTATTTATCTAAATAGCGAAAGAAAAATATTTTAAAAGTATTTTCTCACTCTTTTCAGAGTTTACTTACCATTGTTTGGCATATTTCAATAAATAAAATAGTTCATTCTTCTTTTTCTTTTAAAGTGTATCTTTTTCTGGGAGTATATTTTATGAGTATAGTATGGTGCCATGTGTAACAATGCATCCTGTATATAAGGGTCTCTAATATATTAGAGACATACTTCAGAAGTGCAGGTGAGAACCTAAGTGTGGAGAATTCATGCACTGGAAAGATCCTTGTTATATTAAGATTTTTAGCTTCTTAGTCTATTAACATTTCTTAAGTCTTAACATTCTTAAGGTTGGCATGGTCATGAGAATAACCTACTTTTAAAAAATACAAAATTAATTGGTTCTCTTACTTCCAAGTTTTTTATTTTATACAATAATCAGTAGAACTAGAGTTGCCTTCAGTTTTTAAAAGTACTGTTGATGGGTTTCATTTGAGTTGATTTAGAAACAACTTTGATGATGAAGAGTTTGCATGTGTTTATTTTTAATATTTTCATCCACTTGCACTTGGTTTCACTTGCGATAGGAAATGGAAATAACAAGACGGTCTTTGAAAATCTTGTTTCTGTGGACGATTCAACCTGGCGAGAACCACGAGGCAGTGGAACTATCACGAGAAAGCTTGTTCCTACAAGACTCTCAGACTGATTACCAGACCAAAGAAGTTCCCAGAAATTTAGCTTCAAGCAATCTCTTAAAACTAGGAAGCAAATCCAGTCTTGTTCAGAGTCACCCATTGCTAATTATAGTAACTTCCTTCTGATATCCCAGTCTAGTGTGAAAATCAGTGTAAATAAGTCAGTATATGATTTTTACATGTTCCCTCCAAAATATATTCTTGGTAGACACTTAAGATCTGTCTATTTCGCTATATGTAAATTATACCACAATATCCATAACACTTTGAACCTATGTATTTTTTCCCCCTTACCTGATATATGTTGTTCACCTTTGATGTAACCAATGACTATTTTCTGTTTTCTTTTAATTTTGTACCATTTGTTTCTTAAAATTTCTAGTAACTAGGAAACTCTCCTGCCTGTTCGACTCTGCATGTGTGTTAGATGCTTAATTGCTTGTAGATGTCTTCAAAATGCATGAGGCAACTTCCTTTTTAAAAAGCTTCTATGTATTTTATGTGTGTGTGTGTGTGTGTGTGTAAATGTATATTTTTGGGGTAATAGTGTATGTTTTATGAATGTATATAAGTATATGTGTATGTATTTTGGGTAACCATAGAAATCTAGTTAGGACTTTGAACACTTGAAATTAGTGTGACAAAGCCCAAGTTTATTGTGTATGTTGTGATTTAAATCATACCCTGGGTTATTTTGGGGGTTAGAGCCATTCATTTAATGCGGGCAGGCCTTCTCTGGTGGGGGCTTGCCCCAGCACGTCCTGGGCAGATGGCTTTAATATCAGGTGAACATCCCAACTTTAGCTGCTGTATTTACACTGTATGAGGGCTTGCTGAGGCTCTCCCTGCATCTCTGCCATTTTTATTGCAGCTTCATTTTAGGTCTAAATACATGGACACTAAAGAGCACTTTCCTTTTAAAGATCGCTGGTCCGTTAGGCACTTTAAGAAGCTTATTCTTTTGCGTCATTTTCTGTAAGAGTTCATACAAAGGCTTGGTGCTGAGTAATTTTGAACACGAAATTAACTCTATGGCCTTTCATGTGCCTAATGAAAGCCATAAGGGTATGATAAGAAAAAAAAAAATGGAGAAAAAAATTTGCTCCTTTCTAGACAGCCAGAAGAAAAAAAGTCAGAGCAGTTGTCTTTGAACCAGGGAAGGATTTATTCTTAAGGTCCTCCAACCTGTTTTTCCCATTAGCTAGGAAAGCACTGCTGGGGCTTTTAAATTTAAAAAAAAATTATCATGAAATAATTATAGAACAAATGATTTAGATTGTATCCAGATTTTGCATCAACACCCTTTAGTTGACTAATTAAATAAAGGCTGTAGCTTCAAATAACATCCCACCTGTTTGGCTTGTGTGAGGATCTGGCATGACAGAATCGCAGTAGCTTGGCTAAAAAAAAGAAAGAAAAAGCAAAGTAACCCAGAAACCCTTCATTTCCCTTTAGCTATTTTTTGGGTATTCTTTGGAATTGGAATCTATTACTGCATTCTTCTTTCAGCCGTGCTTCTTAGAAGCATATAGACATGTATTTTAGACATTAGACTAAAGAAAACTTCATCTAAAACATGCCCTTTCCTGAACAGTAAACCACAACTGGTCAGACATCCCTATTTTTTTGTTTTAGTACCTTTTTTTCCCTGTAGATACTTCTGCTGTGTTTCGATTTTTATGACCAACTTGCCAATATAATTTCAAGTTTTAATTTTGTCTTTGGGTGTGCTGGTTCACTTATCGTAACAGACTCCATATTCTGAAATTCTGGAATGGTCCAAGGAACATTCTTAAGATTATTTTGCTATTTCCTTTGTGTAAATTTTGAGTATCCTTTCATCTTAAGTTTAAATTGCTCCCAGTCTCTCAATATTAAAAAAGAAAAGCCTAACCACCACCTTTCAATATATCTCTTTTTTGCTCTTCTCCTCAATAGATGAGAGTCCTTTTGTTTGTTTTACTTTTTTTCACCCCAATCCCTTACCCCTTGTCACCTAGAGTGTATGAAGTTTCATGAATGATCTTTTAAATGAGCACTTTTGCTTTCTCCCCTGTACTGAAGAAACCTATCCTTGAAACAAGGTTATGGCACTTAGGCAACCCTTTCTAAAAAAGTCCTGTGACTTATCTGTTCAGTTTCTTCATTATATGATTTTGTCCAAAATAATATTTGGCTTGTTGGCGTCTCTAATGAGAGTTGGCTAAGAACTTATGTAGTAGAATTGTTCTTCCCAGTTTGAAACATATAACTTCAAATTGTATCTTGTGCATAAACACAAAAACCTGCAGTGTTCATTCAGACTCTGACCTAGTCACTAATTTTTTTAACTGTTCTCAGGAAAACTGTATAGTCTCACAATATTTTAACATAGAGATTGTGCTTATTAAAATAAAATGTGTGCTTTATCTAAGTATACAAAGGTATTATAGAGTATTAAACTAGTTAGAGCTTGTGGCACATTGGCTAATCAGTTTTACATGATAGAGACCAAGGGGAAAAAAGGCATGAAATTGTAAAGCAAATAAAATTAATTAGTAATTTCTACAAACAAGTATGTTTATGCAAGAGCATTGTTACCTACCAATGTTTAGGATAATTTCTGGATCAAGATAATTTATGGTGGTGCCTTTCAAGGAGCCTAATTATCTTGTAACTAATATAACATAGGATATGTTAACTAATATATTATTATATTAGTTATTACATTATATTAACTAATATAACATAGTCCGTTTTTAGCTACACTGAGAAAATTCAAGAGCCTTGGCTTCATAGACTAAATATCTGAGTAGACAAATTGCTGAAAGAGTGCAGCAGAATAAGAGAAACTGCTACAGATACTCCAAGTTACAGTGTTTGTTATTAAACACTGGTCACTGTGAAAATATGGTTTCCATATGGGATATGCTATATGTAATTTATACAGACCGTGCTAGTAATAGAGAGTCTACCAAGTTGGCACTGAACCCAAACTATCAATATAATGGACTATGTAAGGAAATTGCTGGTATATTTTGGGGTTGGGTTGAAAAGAAAAGACCTTTATTAGTGTGATATTCTCCCCACCCCACCCCCACCCCACCTCGT
>SJYC01098588.1:0-88926 GCA_006408675.1 Madoqua kirkii
AATAAAATTTAGGAAATGGAACTTTATTAATAAAACCATTTGCTTTACCAATGGTACTGTCCACAGAGGTGTTAATAATTTTAGAATATTTTCTTACCTCTTCTTTCTCTCGTATTCATTTCAAAAATAAAAATAGGGTTATCCTGTGTGTACTGCTTCATAAACTGCATTTTTGATTATTAGTCTATTGTAATTTTCCAGCTGTGAAATTAATTACTGTGGGTTTTAATGACTTTTTAGTAGTTTTACCATAATTTGGCTTTAACTGTATCAGTTCTTTCTTCACTCTGTAATTTCATAATCCAGTTTTGGTTAGAGAATGTTCTTTATTTGACAGGGACTAAGTGCTGCAGACTTGTCATTATTTTTTATTCAAATACTATGTCTTATTCATCAGTATATTATTTTTCAAATCCGCGTTTTCGTGGACATTTGAAGTCTTACTCTTTGTGCTTGACTCTAAGTCCGTCGTTTGCTCTTTCCTCTTGCTGTCAGTGCTCTCAACACCTGTCCCAAACATCTGCCTGACTTGATCCAACCACAGGGACGGATTTGACTTCTGGACTGACCCCAAGCACTTGCCTTTGACCAGCCCAACCCTGAATGCACCCAAACACTCACAGCAAAATTCACGTAGGAAGCATTTAAACCACGAGGGTAAAGTTTCCTCTGTTCATGGAGTGAATCTTCTGACCCCTCTTAAAGTGTCATATTGATAATAGCTTCATTTAAAAAAATAATCATGGAACTGTGGTAGAAACAGAAAAGGCATGTGAATATGACTTTGGGATGAGGTTTTTGCTGAATGAAGCATCTTGACTACATAAGCTTAGAGCAACGTGTTTGGCTAAATGAAGCAATAAAGGACAATATCAAAGGCAGACCTTCCCTGTTAGTCCTCACATGTGACTTCCTTATATTTAAAATGCTTGTCCAAACAAAAGTCATTTCACTATTTTTTTCCCCTTGATTGAAACTTTGGCAAAGCCGAGAATGACAACTCTTAAGTCTTTTTCTCAGAGAAAACCTGATGAGATGGTTCTTAGACACTGCGTAAGAGCTACTGTTCACTTAATAATGTTCGTAAAATTTTATTAGCTATTGCCTTCACATGCTCTAAAGGTTAAAAAAAAACCTCCTACCATTTCCACTTACATTTTAGACTAATGCTCCTGGACTTTCTTTCCCTTTAACAGTAATGTTTATCCATTTGGATGTTGTTTCACAGAAAGGAAAAGTGCGTTTGTGTAAAAATACCTAGGGCTTGCCAGGGAATTTTTTTTCAGAATGCTCTGTGGTTACAAACGAAGTTTATTGTTGTATAAACGGCAGGTTTGAATTTTTGTAGTAGCTGGTGGCCTGAGTTGATTATCTGTGAATTGTCTGATATGTATGTTTCATGTGGTTCATTCTCAAGCCCGTCTGGAAGTAGCTGGATCTGGTGCAGTTCTTGTCTCTGTGTCTCACGCCCCGTACTTAGGTCCACGGATAGACACAATCGTTCGTCTAAGACAGGGCCCTAAAGAGGCACATGGGTGGGTGGATGTGGGAAAGAGACGTATTCCTTTTATCATCCTCTGGAGGCATTCCACTTGACACAGTGACAACACTTTTGAAAGAGCTGAAGTTCTTTGAGTTTGTGAGTCTTCTCTCTACCTCTGAATTTCCCCAAACTTTCTCCGACAAGATGGCTGGCACATCCTGAGGACAGAGCAGAGACACAGAACAGAGAGACAAAGCCGCCCTGAGGAGGCAGACACACTTGTACTGCTTGTGGTTTTGCAGCGCAGCTGCGTTCAGATGGGCCGGCTTGTTCTATGCTGGTTCCGCTGCCAGAGCAAGACTGTCACACAGCTGGTAGTACTTACTGTACTTGCGGGAAAGTATGTGATTCATTAGTTGGAACCGTATGTTTTTCACCAGTTCTGGTCATGTTTTTGTTAGGATGTGGTAAAAACATAAGCAGGGGGTGAAGGGACAATGGAAACATGTGACTTGTTAAGCATTGGCCCCAACCCATTATTAGCTAAACTGTACACCATAAAATGTCCTCTGTACCTCATAAGACAAATGACTTAATTTTTTCTTTCTCAGTTGAGGTCATTTAGTCATAAGTAGTGAAAATTATCAACACGGAGCTCTTTTGCTCTTTTTCTTTTCTGTAAAGTATGATGATCCGTTTAAACCCCAAATTACAATACGGAGAGAAGTCATGCAAGTAAAAGACATTAATTTGCAGAAAAATGCTCATGACGGGTGAAGAGCTTTAACTGCAGTGAACTCCTGCTACCGATAAAATATGAGTCTGGTATTCCAGCTAAGAGGAACCGCTCCAAGTACGGCAGGGTGTGAGGAGAACAGTTACTGGGAGCTCCTTTGTCTGCTCATGACCAGGCAGGCTGCAGTTGGCTGGCTGGCTGGACGTGGGACTCTTGGTGTCAGTAATGAGTGCACATCACGGTATCTGAAAATGATCCGTGTTGTATCTTACAGAACCATCGGTGTGAGCTGCATTGAACAGCAGCCTATAATCAGGTAGTTTGTGAGCTTGTCAGTATTGGTGCAACTGACCCTATTCTTTGGAAAATGAATGCCATCTCTGCTTGGCCTGTGTTCCCTTCCTATATGTATTTTTTTTTTAAATTTTATTTATTTATTTGGCTGCTCTGGGTCTTAGTTGTAGCATGTGGGATCTAGCTCCCTGACCAGGGATCGAACCTGGGCCCCCTGCACTGGGAGCTCAGAGTCTTAGCCACTGGACCCCCAGGGAAGTCCCTAGGTATTTCTTCTAATATTTGCTTTCCTCTCTTTTCTTTAAACACTAGGGATACTTTTCCTGTGTTCCCACCCCCATCACCTCCTGTGGAGATAGGTGACATTATTGCAGTCTTTCTAGGTAAAAAAATTTTGGCAGATGACTCCCCTACTCTTGGACCGTTTCAGCTGTTCCCATTTCCGAGAGTTTTGCACCGTTCATGCCTCAGCTCTCACACTCCTGTAGTCGCTGGACTCTGCAGAATTAGAACTGGGGCTGTCTCTGACAATTAGCTCAGCTGGCTGCGGCGTAAATAAAGGAATGCGCTCAGGGGCTGTAGTCTGTGACACGGTTTAACAGAGCGTAAAAAGGTGCATCTGTTCCATGCCTGGATCCAGTCGCCTCACTGTCACCGGGAACTTACCGACACGGAGACATGCCCCTGCTGTTTGGTAAACAAGCGGCAGGTATTGAATTAACCAGGTTAGGAGTGTGCAAAAGCGCTGCTTTATTAAAAGCCCTGCTCTCTCAGCTCGCCGCCAGGTCACAAGCCAGAGCATCTCTTCTTAAGATGACTCATGGCCCCGCATACTTCAACACTCTGTCCTCACTTCCAGAGAGGACCGTTGACCTTTGGTCACCTGATGGCACCTTGGGGGTACAGAGGAGAGATGAAGCGGAAGGAAGGCTGTATGTATGCAGTCGGCAGGCTAAGTCGGGAGGCAGTGAACACCGAGCAACCTGAATCCAGGTTTTATTTTCAATCGCGCTGTGGAATCCAGGACCAAACTACAGCCAGGGTTTTGTTTTGGTTTGTTTTTCCTGCCTTTCTGCCTCACCCTCCTCCACTTGCGTTGAGATCTGAAATAACGAGGGGATCACTATATAATCAGGGTTGTTCTCTGTCCACCTGTGTTGGGTAGACAACAAACATCTTGTAATAAACTTGTACCTAATACAGTTGTACTTTTCTTTTTTGGCGTTTATTTGCCTTTGCATTCAAGTTTTCTAATGGAAAAAAGAACCATGTTTAAAAATTTTTTTGCTTGCATTTAGCAACATAGTGATTTTTAAAGTTTGATTTTTTTCCAGCTTCAGGAATGCTGTGCAGAGAGTTCTCTATGTTGACGTGTTGATATGTTCTTCGTTTTCATGGTCTTCTCATCTTTTTCCAGCAATCTGCTTAGGTCTGGAGGCAACCCGGGTAATTTTCAGTCTACACATCTGTGCAGTAGAGACCCTTGTTTCGAAGATTTTCCCATTCCCCTCCTGGTTGTGTTTCTTTTTAGGGCCCCATCTCGCTCCTCATCCATTAGAAGATGATGTAATGCCAATGGGATCTAGCCCCACACAGCTTGAATTAAAATGATTCCAGTTGGTGATACTTGAATGTGAATGACCAGGAGGCGTGATGCATTCAACACTGTATTTGAAGTGCTCACCTTGGAAATCCCTCTCCTGGTTGTACAGGCCCTTTGGTCCTCATTCTGGCGATCTCCAAGCCACATCTGCATTCCTGCTGTCCAGACCCATCTTTTATTGCTCTCTGTCTTTACAGAGTGAGGACTGGGCGGAGGTGCAGGCAGGGTGAGAGGATGGGGAGGAAGCATCCTTTCTTATTTCTTGCTCAGAGGGGAGAGGTCTGGACAGGAAAGTGTCCCACTACCTAGAGAGTGGTGATGCCTCACAATCTCTTTATCTTTGTAACATTTTGGTGTATGAAGTTTAATAAGCCAGCTGTGCAGTTCTTTAAAAGCCAGTGGATTCCATTTTTCATTTGTTTCCACCCCCTTTGCTCTGAGCCTTCACTCCCTGTTTCCTTATCCCTCCCCACCCCCTTCTTTATCTCAGGGGAGTTCCCTGAGTAGCAAGACTGAAAAAGAGCCGAGGTTTATGTTAGAAGAAATTAAGGTTAATGATCATTGGCTCATTTTCATATTCTGTGGGTGTGGATGGAGGAGTAATCAGTGCAGGTGGCCCTGCCAGTTGGGAGTTTTTCTTTGTCATCAAGAAAATAAGGAGAGCGCCGGGATTGAATTACCACAACTATTTCAGGACTAAACATATTTCATTTCCCGATCGGGTCTGGCTTAAGGACACAAAGCTGACATTAATTTTATCCAAAGAAAAGCACAGCAATTTTTTTTCCTTGTTTTATAATTTGACTGAATACATAGGGTGGATGCATGTTCAAATTTAATTCTAGTATAATCTTACAAATAATACTCTGAAAAGCAGAGGGGTTTTGATTCAGTTTGACAGTTTATGTTTCTGTGCCCAATTACCACTTAGTTATTGAATGTTAAAGAGCTGCTTTCTAAACCGTGCGCTCGGACTGCACCAATTGGCTTCCCAGCTGCCTGCTATTACATGTGAGGTGCTCCCTGCTCCCTTTTTAAAGGATGTACACATTGAAAGGAGTTATGTTTAGCTAGCAAAGGAAGTGGGGGATTTGGTGAGGAAGTGCTTGCTGGCCTTGAAAAACTATCTTGTGTGCAGTCTGATTTCAGCCACATAAAGGCATTTCTTTAGAGAAATATTTGTTGGCTTTAAAGAAAAAACTTAACTGCCCAGATAAACTGGGGAAATAACCATGACTTTAGGAAAACAAAGTGTAGCTTCTATTTGGGATACTTGGAACCATCCCTTAAAGTTTTTGTTTTTCATGCCGCTGATGCAGCTTCGTACACGTGAGAGATTCAGGGCATGGAAAATGGAAAAGTTGACCAGGGCAGTAGAAGCCGTTGAGGAAGAGTTCCACATGAGCCATGCATGGTAGGTTTTGGCATTCTTAGTGGAATGCAGCTTGAGTGACCCGATTTGTTTTTACAGCCCAAGGTTTATTTGGCTGTGACAGTGTGAGTGTAATATTAATGACACTAATGTAAAATTAACTTTTATGTTGCGTGAGCACTTTTCCTCGCCTCTCTCTTTAAAATGGCAAGTATTTTTGTGTGTGCCTGTGTTGCCACAGTGAGCATTTATATAACCCCATAAGCCACAAAAAGTGTGGGACAGTCAGGCAGCTCTGCTAGCTTATGTCAGGCAAGTACAACTAACGGTGAGTTTTGGTTTTGATATCCCTGTGGTATGAGGCTCCATGCAGCTGAATATTCATTGTGTGCCCATTACTATGAATACTTCATCTGGATTATTAATAACACATGAAGAGACCATTCCCAAACATTCAGAGGGCAAGAATGTTTGAGTGGTTTCTGAACGTTCTTTGCTATGGAGGAATAAGATTATTTCTTTCTAACATGGCAGTTAAGAGTTATAACTCAGGGCATTGTAAACTATTTAAAAAAAAATTTGCTATATCTTATGAACTCGCTAGGTAAGACTCATCCAACTTAATATTGAATGAAATGATCATTTGAAATCCGTATGATTTCCAAATTGAATGTTTAAGCAAGTTATGCTATATAGTTGTTTTAAGAAGCATTGAACAAAAATACATACAGAAGCACTCAGTAACCCATTTTTATAAGGTAACATCCCATCCTGTTTCTTGCTTTGCTTTTCACTGAATCCTTTTCACCTTGCCTGTTATTGACAGAGCTCAAAACTGGACTTACTTTGAATTTCTCAAAGAATCATTCACATTTTGACCCAGGTACATCTGGCTTTAGCCAAGCAGAAAGGATCTGTAAATTAATTCCACCCCCATTTAATGTTTATCTGTTATACATTAAGAACAATGCTAAAGCCAAATAATTTAATGTTTTGCTTGCATATAAGTTAGATTCTTGATTCAGCTGTAGTTCGACTCTAACGCTGGCTCTGTGTCCTCTGAAATGCTGTGCGGAGCACGATGGCTCAAGCCATTTGGACGGCTTTCTGTCCAGGCTCCTCAGCTTTCACTTTCCTGCCAGTGCTCTTTACTGTGATCTTGGATATCTTTCAGAAGGTCCCACAGTCCATGCTTTCCTCCCATTGGAAGCAGAGTATGGCAGAACTCATTTGTAGCTCTTCTCTCACTTATGTTTGAATTTTAAACTCATCATGCCAAGAAGTAACTCAATCTGGTACAGTCTGCTGACTCTCCTAGTTCCTGACTCCTGAGTCCTGTTAGCTACACTTTCAATTTCTTGTGGCTGACCTGACTTTTCTTTCTATCTCATCCACTGGAATATGTCTATAAATGAGGGCTGTGTGCATGTAGGTGTGTTTTACACACACAGTCACATACTCTAGCATGGTGCTTAGTGTGCCAGGATGTAGAGTTTAGTTTCACCGCCATTTGGGTTAAAAACATATGTATTAAACAGATACTGGATTTCTGTCCTGCATTTAATCTCTTCCCGTTTTCCATTTCCTTTCTCCACTTTAGGCAGCACACTGATCAAATTCTCAATGTAATCTGTAAAATAAAATGTTTGTTCCTATCAAGGAACTTAGCGAATAAAGTCCTCCATCATTCCCTAATAGGAAGTAACTAATCATGTGTAATTAAGTATTTAAAGTGTCACCTGAAGTGTTGTTCTGTAGAGACTTCATCCTTAGCCCTGTTGCGGTCACTTAGCACAAACAGTACAACTTGTGGGAATAGCAGGCTTCTAAAAATATCCTCTTTGGGCCTGGCCACCCAAGAGCTGTATGAGGAGGTGTTTCAGGAACTGTCACAAAATTAGGCATAACTGATGGGACCTGTGCAACTCTTGCGCCAAAAATTGTGCCTCCATGAGGGATCAACTGCACATTATAATGGAAGATACACTTCCTCTGAGTAAGTGCAGAACTCACTAAAGCTTTTCTGAGGTTTCTGTAAAGGATTCTGTCATAGTGGCCTATTTACCAAATGAATTGCAGTCAGATATACCCATGACATTGAGCTTGAAATCATAAAACAAGCCACTCACTTCACTGCTTTATAAACCTATATCCATGCAGGGCCTACACATTCTTTATTTTATATATCATGGTGAGTTGTTGGTCACTGATGGAATTCATATGATGAATAAATTTTACATTAATACGTTAATGCATTAAAACAGTCTACCCACCATTCTGAAAAGCTTTAGTTAGAACCATCAGTCAGCTGTCATTTCTTAACTTAATTGAATAATGAAGAAAACCTGTTTCCCTGTTTATCACTGCTGCTTTACAGCAGGCCCAAATGGAAATGAACCGTGGGTTTTAGGGATGATAATCTGAAAAGTTGATAATTTTGGAGGTGTAAAACTTTGGCGGTATTGAGACATCCTTGATTTTTATTCCTCTCATTTGAAAATGATGCAGCTCAGAAAGTTAACCAAGCTGACCATGGTCAAGTAACCAACAACTGATTGAAAAGGACCAGAGTCCTCTTGTCTAGACCAGTACTGCGGTATTGTCCAGTAAGAGGCAAGATAAGCAATTTTATGATTTAAGGTTTTCTAGTAGCCACATTGCAAGTATAAAGAAACAGGTGAAGTCAATTTGAATAATATATTATTTAACCCAATGTATCAAAATTATAGTTTCCATGTAGAAATAGGTATAAAAATATGTAATCATTGTGAATATTCATCAGTATTTTACAGTCTGTTTTGACATGCAGTCTTTAGAATCCAGCATCTCTTTGTATGCACAGCACATCTCAGCCTGGACTAACCGAGATTCAGGTACTCAGTATCCACGGGTAGCTAGTGGCTACCGTGCAGCATAGGTTTCAACACCAGTCCAGTTATCTTTCCAGCTGAGACAGCAGTGTGTGTGCATGCGCTGATGTGTCACACGCTTTGCAACCCATGGACTCCTCTGTCCATGGATCTTCCAGGCAAAACCACTGGAGTGTGTTGCTGTTTCCTACTCCAGGGGCTTTTCTCAGTCCTGGAATTGAACCCGAGTCTCCTACATCTGCAAGTGGATTCTTTACCACTGAACCACCTGGGAAGCCCCCTGACAGCAATATAATAGCTTCTAAAGGCATGAGTGGGATTTTTCCAGTCCCTATTTCGGTTAGTTTAGGAGAGCTGATGGCTGTAGATGTGCACATGAAAAAGTAACTGAAACTTGGGGTACAGAGTCTGATAGAAGCACATTTGTTCAGATATCACCCCTCTGGTCAGCATTTTTAACTGCATGGTCAGTGCTTAGCAGAATCTCAAGCAAGTAAATGTTCGCAAGGTAACTTGTTGACTTTCTTCTTTACTGTTCCCCCTGTGAAGCCACAGGGTCTCAGTTTCCTAACCCAGCATGCGTAGGCAGTGCTGGAATGGGGGAACAATTGTGTCTCCCTCTACTTCCCCTCTTGGAGGGTGAAGGTAGTGCAGTCTGGTGCTGCCCTGAGCTGAGGCTGTCCACCATCTGTGTGAGGAATTCACAATCTCAGACAAAAGAAATTGGCAGCGTCTTCCCTCTGTCTGTTCTCCAGATTCTCACGATAGCCATAAAACACCTGGACAGAATCAGCAGGTGATGGCAAGGGAGAGAGCATGATCAGTCACAGGCATTGTTGAACCCTTTGAACATTACTTATGGCCTGGATAGTGCTGTCACCAGGCACGGTTTGATCTTGGGTAAGTTTTCTGGAAAAGCTTCATTCCCTAGCTCTGTGACAACAACAGAACCAGATAACACTGCCGATAGGGGAGAGCAGAGGCTAGCAAGGCTTCCCTGCCTGAGGTATAGCCGCTCTAGGTGGTGTTACCTCCATGTGTGGAAGAGCACCCTACAGAAATAAGTCATATCACCAGCTACAGGAAGCCTGCTATGGAGATTGGTGTTCTTGCTGTAAACTCACTCGGGGAATGAACATTTTCTCTCATCTACTTACAACAATTCATCAATTGTTTTCAGACCTTGGGTACTTGATCGGCATGGTTCATATGCTGTGTTCTTCTAATATACCTTAAAATCTATCTTCTGCACTTGCCTTGAAAGAGAGAGTCAGTATTACGTTAGTCATAGGCTTTTAAAAATCGTTTGTTGTGATGGTTATACCTATCCACACCCACACTTCTACACAATTTGTGTCCCTGGGACTCCTCTGTACATCTTTGCTAGAGAACGGTAAATGTAACATTAAAACCTTCCGCAGAGCCACCTAAGTTTATCATTCCAACATCCTCATTTTGTGTCACATGCTTACTTTCTCAATTTTTGTTTTGATGATGAACCCACAGGATGCAGTAGATAGTAAAACATCATTGGGATTATCTGAATTTTCTGTGCCTCTGTTTAGTGCCACTGATTTGCATATCATGGAGTCTGGTAAAGAAAGGAAGTGTTTCAATGGACCAGAGATTTGGCTATGAAGAGATGGCACTTTGGGCAGCAGAAGCTCTGAACAAAGTCCTTTAGCTGTTGCCTCTTCGTCTGTGAGGGTTAGGGTTTAATGTGGTGGTAGTTAGCTTTGTTTGCTGCAGCCAGTTTTCAGGGTCACATCTTAGCCATGAGTTTTATTTCCACTGAGAGGCCTGAACCAAAGCAGGAGCTGCACTGTTTAATTCAGAATTATTCCCCTCCTCTGTTGGCTCTGTCTACAAATGTAACCCTTTTTCATATAAATGGCGTCAAGCTTCATTGACTTTAGCTCTGTCTTGTTAAGTACAATAACAGTGTGTTCTGTCATTCATTACATGAGAATTAGTTGTCTATTACAAAGTGGGGGGGTTTTGTTTGGACCCTGGTCTTCATGGGATAAAAGCCACACGTGGCTTAATGTCCTGCATGCGTTGAATCCTGGACTTATTTGTGACTTGCATGCCACTGAAAATGCCATGCACAATGCCAATTCTACCATTGGGAGGCCCGCCTTATATTAAGCAAGAGAGCTCTATAAGAGAAGAACACTTATCACCTTCCATTAAAAAAAAAAAATCCCCTCTCCCCCATGTATTTTGTCACGTTTTTTAGCGATCTATACAGCGTCCTTAGAGTGTGTTACAGAAAGTGTTAATATCTTAGAGCAGCAGTAATAATAATCCTTTTACTCAGGGTAATCATGTGCTAATCCGCTGGTAAGTCAAAAGTATTAGATCATTTGAAATTCATTGTGTCAGCTCAGTTGAAATAACTGGTATGGTGCTATAAACATTTAGAGAAAGAGAGTCTTTGAACCCAAATAATAATGTCAAATAGTTTGTTAGTGTTACATGCTCATGTTTAAGGGTTTCATAAGCTCAACCCATGGACAAGAGCATTTCAGTTTACATCAGTGTGTAATATATTATTTTAACTGAAGGTTTATTTTTATTTTGTTATTTGGGGAAAGTTTCTTTTCCTCTGGCACTTATGGACTAGGTTTTTATTTACAGTTTTCACCCTGCAGTCACAGGGAGCTTGGTGTGCCAAAAGGGTTTTGTTTTGTTTTAAGAAAACTTTTCTTGTTTTTCTAAGGCATCATGTTAGGGTTGAATTTTCTCCTTGCTTCCTTCTCTCCTCTCATGTGCTTGGAAGGTGGATGGATAGTGTACATATTTATTTTTCTGTGAATATTTTAACTAGGAAGTTTTGTTTCATCATTCCCCTCAACCAGAGCCTCCCTCCCTTTGAATTTTTGTTATTCCCTTGCATTATTCTGCTCCCCTCTCTCCTTCTGAGCCCACAGTTGATTGACCTTTGAAGATAAGATTTCTTGTTTGAGCGATCTTTGCACCTGACACTGAGTAGATCTTCAATAAAAAGTTTTTTAAAATTGCTTCACTTATAAAAAGTTGGGCAATTTGGCGACTCAGCTAAACTTGTTACAGTAGCAGTAGATGAACACTTTTGGTGATAGATCATTCTCTGTTTTTCCTTTTTGGAAAGTTGGTTGAGTTTTGAAAGAACACCTCTTTCTTCAGAGCATCCAGGACCATGGGTAGCTGCACCTCCTTCTGCTCTCCACCCCCATCACTGCTCAGCTGTTGACCCTGGAAAGCATTTTACTGGGGCCCCACAGAGGACCAGCCAGATGTCACTGGCTTTCTGAGAACACCTAGCTTAAGAATTGAACAGTCAAGGTTCTTGTGGAAGGAAGTCATATCTATCCTTTCTCCACCCCATGTTCTCACTTTTCTCTTCAACCTGATTTTGGTTTGCTGTTGTTAAGAATTTGTAGACCCTCTAATCCTGGGGTTTCTTACTATTGTAATGTAAAATACTTCTCCTCCTCCTCCTCTTTGAAATTGAAATCTACAGACTCTTCCTTCTGTCTGTGTTCTGTACAACAGTATGCCAGATGTAGAGTCTCAAGTACACCGCTGTGTCCCTCGTAGTTTTCCTCCACCTGAGTCATCCCAGGAACAAGCTTTGATCATCTCAAAGAAAACCTTCTCTGTACTCCTAAGAGATGAACTAAATCCACATAGAGTACTCTAGAGCTTGAATCTGGCCAAAGAGCAGAGAAGTTGCTTAATGCAATCTTAGCATTTTTAGACCTGCCCCAGTTCAGCCAGCAAGGCAGTCAGATGGTCTGGTTTAAATCACAGAGACAGTGCGGCCAGGCCAGCAGCCTCCCGGTCATCTCAGAAGTCATGTGGCAGGGAGGGGTTGGTCACAACAGTCCCCAAGGCACCGGCCTTACTGATAGTGCAGTATAGGGTTGGGGGTGATCGATTGGATTCCTAATAAGCCTGCCAGGCTGAAAGGGTGCATATCTTAGCTCTGGAATTGCCCTTGGTCACTGTAGAATGACACGTAACTAATCTTAGAGATTAGTTGAGGATTGGTTTTACTAGCATTCCTGGGAAAGGGCAGCATGGCACAGTGACTAGGAGCGTGGGCTCCAGAGCCAACCTGCTTAGGCTTGAATCCTTTTTCTCCCATTTGTACTAGCTGTATGGGCTTGGATAGTGTGGCCTTCTTCTTGGGCATAAGAAGTCTCTGTGCCCCGTGTACCTCACTTGAGAAATGGAGATAATAATACCTACATCCTGTGTAGCTTAAACAAACTGTGAAGACTGAGTTCATATGTAATTCCTGAAACAGTGCCTGAAATATAACAAGTATGAGGACATGTTTGAGTAATAAAATAAAACTGGATGTAGTGAAATACTGATGCTTCAGAGAATTATTAGTGAAACCTATCCCAGGAAGCTCACCCTTTATTAACACTGATGAGTTTAATAATAGTAATGTTTATGCCTGCCACAAATGCCTTAGCTATGTGCCTTGTACTCAGAGGTTCCTATAGATAACCTCACATTTTTTTCCCTTCATCCATAGGTAAAAATTTAAGGATCTGTCTCTAAAGAGCTATTGTGGGGATTCCCTTGGTTGAGAACGTGGGTTGAGTGGAGTCCACTTGGATCTAGACATAGGGCTGTTTTGTAATCCTTTTTCATATTGTTCTGCTTTGCTTTCCTTGAGTGAGCTTTCTTTTTGAAGCATCATATAGTTTGTCATAGAATGATGTTTTTAGTTGCATCTTTGAAAACCAAAATGATTAACTCTCAACTTACATCTTGCTGAGAAGCTATACCTGACTACCAGTTGTAGTCAAAAAGCAGACTCTTTTTAAAAATTCTTAATTTTTTAGCAAGATTTATTTATTAGTCCTCAGAACGTCCAGATGTCTTACACCTTCTTTATTTTTTGGCTATGGAATAAATATCTCATTTTGATTGTAGTGACACAATTAAAAGAGACTTGAAGGTAGACCCTGAAATTTACATTTATCAATGATCATCGTGACCCTATATTAATCTTCATATTCTGAAATGCTCTGTGTGGTTGTCTGAATAAGTCCTACACATTTGCCAAGACTGTGATTTAAGCCTTTCACAACTACCTGTTGGAATTCACGTAACTGGGTTTCATACTATCTGTGGCAACTCTTTATTGTCTGATTCCACAGAAATGTGATTGTATTTGCCCAAATGGCAGTGAGGATAGAATGGTTCAGATCAAGGGGAAAGAGTATACTGTGCAATGCTAGGGACAGCCACTTAAGAAAACTACCTCTTGTGCCCAGGGTTTCAGTATGGTGATGGAGACATTATTAACTAGTCATAGTCACAATATTTGCCACCCTTACTGGGGTTATCCTGATGTATAGCTGTTGGACAGTTGTGACTGTTGAGTTTCTCAGACTTGGTTTTAATTTCCACTTTTACCTGCTATAAGGTGTTGATCAAGTCATTTAATCTCTTGGACTTCTAATTTCCTTATCTGTGAAATAGGATTGATAATAGTACTGATCTTGCTCATTTGTCAAAAAGACTAAATTCATGTATGTAAAGCACAGTTGACCCTTCATTGTCAGTCTTCAACACAAGATTGAACTGCATGTCTACTTATACATGGATATTTTTTTTAATGGTAAATACTGCAGTACTTGGAGAAGACGATGGCACCCCACTCCAGTACTCTTGCCTGGAAAATCCCATGGATGGAGGAGCCTGGTAGGCTGCGGTCCATGGGGTCATGAAGAGTCGGACATGACTGAGCAACTTCCCTTTCACTTTTCGCTTTCAGGCATTGGAGAAAGAAATGGCAACCCACTCCTCCAGTGTTCTTGCCTGGAGTATCCCAGGGACAGGGGAGCCTGGTGGGCTGCCATCTGTGGGGTCACACAGAGTCGGACACAACTGAAGTGACTTAGCAGCAACAGCTGCACTACAGTACTACATAGTCTGTGATTGCTTGACACCATGGATGCAGATCCATGGATATGAAGGAACCACAGATACAGAAGAACCAAGGATACGGAGGGCTGGCTAGACATGGTATTCAGATTTTCCACTGAGCTGAGGGTAGGTGCCCCCATCCCCAAGTTGTTCAAGGGTCAACTGTATTTCCATAAACATACTTAGTGCCTGGTGCATGGCAATAGCTTGAGAAATGATCTGAGACTGTGAGCTTTAGGAATATGTGAGATAGAATGGTTAACTTACTTGGTACATTACGTATGAACTGTTCCACCATTCATTAATTATGGCAGTAATGATAGGTTCATCATGTTGCAGCCTCACTCTTGAAAGCATCTTCCTTTTGCTCAGCAGCAAAAGTTACCTGGCTGGGGGCACCATGGTGTGTCTACAGAGGTGTTTTTCTTGCCACTTGGAAAAAATGCATTCTTGGTTTCATAAATTATGATAGTAAAGTCTTTGTATTGATTTGGTTGAGTTCTTTGGATTTTTTCCTTCAGGAAGAAATAAACAGTTTTCCAAGTGGTTTTGTTAGCTTTTCAAAATGAAAGCCATCATATTGAACTGAATTTGGTCCCAAAACATGCATATATTGATGGCCTACTAGACACCCTGCTAGCATTGGGATGCTGAGATGAGTAAGACACTGTCATTGCTACTAAAAAATTTACACATTAGTATTCTGGAATGGTTACCAAGGTTTGGCCAATGATCAACCAGTTTTGTTGGCATTCGTGCTTTGAAATCCCGTGGTACACCACTTCCTCTCCACTACCATTGTGTTTCTCCTTGAAGTTCGTGGCAGTCAAATACATTTGAGCTTCAATTCCAAGCATTATTTTCTGCTACTGTTTTATAGGACATGTTGTCATTTGGTTTTGAGCCTTATTCCATTAGGATTGGCTTTGAAGGCACATGCACTGAAATCTGGACTTACTTTCACTGTCCTTTCTTTCTTCGGGGACAGTTTTTCATAATGTCCTCTCTTCTCCCCTTTGTGACTGTTACTTTTTTTGTTCAGCCAAATGTCACATGATGTCATCTAGACTATTTAAAATAAGACAGTCTGTCTGGAATCTGAGACAACCCAGAAAATTTTGCAATTCTGTATGATACGTCCAGATGACATGCTTGCTTGTCACCATTCCTTCTGGGAAATCCCAGGGAGTTATCACAGTCTGCTGTCCTGGTTACCAAGAATTACTCACTTAAAGTTGAATTGGTGTTTGGGTATTTAAAGGTGTAGGGGCCCCTAAATCCTAGTGAGAGGTCTCAGAGCAGCCCCCCCTTTATGTTTGCACATTGTCACAGTGGAAGGTTATGGAAAGCAGCAAGGCGAACTGCTTGAACAGTACCCAGGGAATTGAGAAACAAAAGATAACCACTCATCTCCTTTTCCAGGAGAGCCATGGGTATTATTCTTGCTATAAAACCGTGTTCTGGGGAGCCTGTAGTGATGGCAGCTACACCCTACTGCTACTATCAATTTTGAATAACATACAGTGTTTGGGGCTACCTTGCTCTTGGATTTATTATTTTTTTCATTTTCAACTTAAAAATTCTTTAGGGGAGCATTTTTTTTCCTGTGTTGCACACCCATACAACCTTTTCTTGGCCTTCAAAGCACAATGTCAACTTAACAGAGTTTATAGGTTTCTAATTATTTAATGTATATTTTTTCTTCCCTTGTGTGCTCTCAGTTTTAAGAACTGGAGAAGTCCACAAGACTTAAGTAAGGGTAGCCTTACTTAAACTGGCACAATAGACATAAGACCCTACTAATTATATTATTCATATGCTTGAAAATTCTCAGTGTTCCCCGTGGTTCACAAATTTAAAATGAAATATGTTAGCTCTGTTTTATTCTGAAATACATTTTTCAGCCCATCTGTCTGACCTTATGTCTCTAGGTATTCTCTTTTCAAGATGTCCATGTTCTTTGAAAAGTCCATGCCATGGTCAGTGCCCATCCATTTTGGGTGGTCTTCTTTTTCCAATGTTTGCTTGTTGAATTCAGCTAAATAGCTAGCTTTTCCAGAGTGTTGATGGCCCAGCACTGTGCTACAGGTGTGTGTGTTGAGGGAGTGGGGGGCGCCAAGTAAAATAAGACATGGTCTCTGACCTTGAAGACCTTCCAGTCCCTAGCCTCTTGAAAGCCTATCCATCTTGCAAACCACTTCCTTCGCTAAGCCTTCTCTCATTACCTCAGAAGGAGTAAGTCTCTTTCCCTTGAACCCTAAAGCATTCTGTTTATGCCTCTCTTGTCACATTGATCACATTCTCCTTTATAGTATAGTTATTTGTGGTCAGGTTTATCTCCCTACTCAGTTGTAAATTTCTCGAGGACGTATTTACTTTCTCAAGTCAAGGTTTAGAATTCTGCTTTTCATATAGTAGATGTTTGATAAATATTAGTGAATCAACGGATCATGAAAATAGAAATTCTTGCTAGGATTTGGTGAGGGGATCTTGTCATATTTTTAATATTTTGTCTTTCTAACTCAGCACAATTAAGGGAATTTAATATTCAGATGCTAGTGTATAGTAAAGAAGGAGACTAGAAATACAAACGCCCTATTCTCTATGTCTGATATGAGAAAGATGGCCAAGGAAGTCGGGGGCTGAGGGAAAGACTGTTTAATGTGTACAGTATTGTATCATGAGGCTGATACTTAATTTCAGGAAACAGCCTAATGAATATGAACACTTGGAAAATTAGTTGCCCATTCCATTAATTGTTTATTTGTGAATGAAAGGGGCTAGTCAGGCTGGATGGTTGCTTGGTTTCTGGAAATCGGTATACTAAACTATCTCCAGATGTGAGGAGAAAGAATGGCATCCGCATTTTATTGCATGTAACACTTTGCACAATTCACAATTTGAGCTCAAAAAAATTTTTTTTTGCTTCTGTTTTCTAGCACTTCATTTTATTTTAGTGTTTGATCCTTGCTCTCTTTTTCACCTCCGGAAATTAACTATTAAAATAATTAAAAGAAATGAAAGGAAACTTTCAGTAGTATGCTTTTATTGGAGTTTTGTGCTCGAGCTAGAAGAAAGAGGCTTGGTTGTTTCAGTGTGGAAAAGGCATTGTTTTTTTCCTTGAGCCATTATTTCACTGGGAGATATTTATATGATAAATTTACATGTATAGAGTTTGTAGAAACTACATATTTATTTAGTTAAATCAATAAATTGTTCCTTTGCTGTGCAGGTAGAACTTTTGAGAACTGAACTTATAGTCATTATTCCAGAGATCTGATAAACATGCTTAGGGAAACTTAGATAATACAATGCTGTTCTACAACTTAATCTTTATTGACTGAATGCTAATAAGCTGGAGACTTCTGGCCTTCATAGCATAGAAAATGACTTTTTTTAAACTTAAAGTCACTTTTTGGTTTTCATGAAGTTTTATTTAAGCAGTAACCTTCGTGTCGCTTGACTGCTCTGTTTGTTCCCCGAGGTTTCCAGCGACCAGTGTCCCAAATCCTCTTCTTAGAGTCTGTCTTGGATACTTGTGTTTTGATGGATCGTCAGTCAAAAATAACATCAGATTGGTGTCCAGGGTTGGATTTGTAAATGTCACTTAAAAATGGCATTTGTGCCATAGTTCACTTTACAGTTATTTTCCAGATAATTCCAAATACTAGAAAAGTCCTTCTGGTTCCATTGGGAAAACATCAAATAAGCCTTTCTCTTCATCTGCAGGTTGTCGAGGAAACTCTGGCTGGGCCGTTTGGTGACTAATTTAAAATATCTGGCAGGACGATTGATAGCGCCTTTCCTTTGTGTTGTGACAAATATATTTCGGCTGCAGTTTATTAACATAATTCAGCACAACCACAGACATATTGTACATATTAGAGCATAGAATTAGAAACATTTTTTGCACATCACAGTCTTTTCTCACTTGTACTTTTTTTTTTTTTTGACAAGGATCTGGATAATTGCTTCAACAAATGAACTGCTGTGTTCAGTCTGTTTCTGTATTTCATAAATTGTTTTCATACTAAAACCAAGCAAGTTTTCCCTGAGTTCATATAAAGGACCACAGTGTAATTACAGGACCTGCATCATTAACAAGTATGACAGCAGTGGCAGCCTAGCTGGCAGCGACTTTCTCCTTGCTTTATCACAAAACTCTCTCTCTTAAGCGCCAGCAAGCAACAGACTCTGCTACCCATACGTCGTCTTGAAAATGGGCATACACTCAGGGCTCATTATTTTAAGGACTTGCACCGTGATATGCTCTGGGGAGGACATCAGGCACTGTGGCCTTCTGGGTGATGGTGTTCTCAAACTCTGAGGCAAGGAGAGGTGAAATGCTTTGGATTAGAATGAGTGTGAAGTCTACCACAGAGTAGATGGCTGTTGAAAAGCAGATAAAATTGGGAAATTGGGATTGACGTGTACACACTATTGACACTATGTACAAAGTAGCTAATAAAAAAAAAGTGTACAGGTTCCTCCTTAAAGGACCATTTACTTAAAAATTAAGCATAGGTAAGTCATTAAAAAAAATAAAAGCAGGTAGAAACTTTTTTCAGGTGTATATTATATCCTCTTCATTAATTCCATTTAAACTCTGTTGGGTCAACTATTCACAAATACCTATCTCTGTTTCAGGTTGCAGAACCATACAACCCTGATGGTTACTATCCTCTAAGTATTCTATTAAGAGCTTCCCTGATGGCTCAGATGATAAAGAATCTGCCTGCAGTGTGGGAGACCTGGGTTCAGTCCCTGGAGGAGGGCATGGCAGTTCACTCACGTATTCTTGCCTGGAGAATCGCCATGGACAGAGGTGCCTGGTGGGCTACAGTCCATGGGGTTGCAAAGAGTTGGACACGACTGAGTGACTAAACATAAGTGTTCTGTTAGTTTCTCACATGACTCTTCCTCCTTCAGTCCCATAATTGCAGCCTACTTTTTCTCCTCCTAAAGAAGTTGCTGGGAACCTCAGTTTCCCCCTGGGGATATTAAAGAAAGATGTTGCTCACTGGTCGTTCTTTGCAGCTTTCAGTGAGTCTAGTCATAGCCATGCATCTAGCAGGCACATCCACCATTTGCCAAGCAAACAGGGCTCCCAAATGCCACTCCATGAATGTGATTGAAGCTGTTTCTGATTTAGTATATACTTCTTCGATTGTATTATTAGGTACTTTCCCTGGATGTGTCCTTCTGATGTGGTTAATGGTGTATTGAATCCTTTTCCACTTCGCCCTTCCTCACCACCACATCATATGATATTGGTATTGTGGTATTAAGCCTTGATGGGGATGTATATTATGTTGACCCCTAACATGTATGAAATAGAAATGATTAGGTCAGTCAGTTCAGTCACTCAGTCATGTCCAACTCTTTGTGACCCCATAGACTGCAGCATGCCAGGCTTCCCTGTCCATCACCAGTTCCCAGAGCTTGCTCAAACTCATGTCCATAGAGTCAGTGATGCCATCCAACCATCTCATCCTCTGTCGTCCCTTTCTCCTCCTGCCTTCAATCTTTCCCAGCATCAGGGCCTTTTCCATTGAGTTAGTTCTTCACATCAGGTGGACAAAGTATTGGAGTTTCAGCTTTAGCATCGGTTCCAATGAATAATCAGAACTGATTTCCTTGAGAATTGACTGGTTTGATCTTCCATTCCAAAGGACTCATGTGTCTTCTCCAACAATTCTTTTGTGCTCAGCTTTCTTTATGGTCCAGTTCTCACATCCATATATGACTACAGGAAAAACCATAGCTTTGACTAGACAAACCTTTCTTGGCAAAGTGATGTCTCTACTTTTTAATATGCTGTCTAGGTTTGTCATAGCTTTTCTTCCAAGAAGTAAGCATCTTTTAATTTCATGGCGTTAGTCACCATCTGCAGTGATTTTGTATTAAATGATTAGGCATTAAAGGATAAAACAGAGGCAATTCATCTTCTTAAGAGCTTGCGATCCTCAGAGAAAGGATATCTTCGACAGTGGAATGGGAAGCAGAGAAGATTAAGAAGAAAACAAAGCCAAGTCTAGTTTTTCTCCCTGTCAATTCAGTCAAGACATAGGCAGTGAGAGATGAGAGTCCTGGGGAACCAGAAGCAACATCAGACGAGAAGGAAGACCAGGTTAGGGATTCAAGACTTATTGGTGAGAGAGAGGGGAACAAGAAAGAAAAATAGAGCATTGATCTTTCCAGGAGACCTACAGAAGAGATTTCTCTACAGGTTAGGTTGAATGAGGACCCCAAATAGAAATAAGCTCAGTGGCTTAAATGCCATAAGGTAACTTCCCTGGTGCGACTTTGCAGTCAAGAGGCCTGAATAGTTTATAGCCACATGCTTTGAACACATAGCACCTGTAACACAAGGGAGACAAGAGCAGACCTCTCCCCATTTATGTAACTATGTGAGAATGGAGGTCGGTGTATTAGCAGAGTATACACGAGTTTCGCACTGTTTTTGTTTTCTCCTATTAAGCTAGTCTTCCAGTCGAGTTCCAGATATTTTGTTTTGGAGCAACTCAAGTGTACTTTCCATTTGGGTCTCTTCCTTCAGTGTGTCTACAATGAGACTGTCCCCTTTCTCTGTAAGACTGGGTTGGGGATCCCTGCCCTGTGTGTCATCGCCCTGTGTGTTTACCCCACTCCATCCTAAGTCGCCTATTTACTTAGGTAGTGTGTAGGTTACACACTACGGATTGTGTCTTCATATGCTTTTTACAATATCTTTATCTACAGTTCTTGGCACACAGTTGGTACCCAGAAAAAGTCATTCTTAAACTAAGGACTTCATGTCTGAAACTCTTATACATAAAAGCTCTCTGGCTCTGAAAGGCCCCGGCGGGTAGCATTTTCTCCAGCCGGTCTGTGATCAGATGCAGCTAAGCCTTGTACATTTAATACCTTGCCTTCAAACAGCCTATTAAGCACCTTCTTTTCATAGGGCTGTATTATAGGCACCAGAGAAGTGCACACAAATCCCAAGGTCCTTTCCTGTTAAGGAGACTGAACTTAGGGTGGAGGGGAATGATATAGGAAGTTGAAGTACATGATGAAAGCAAGTTCCTTATAATATACGTAAACCTAGAGCTTGGAGCATGTCTCGGGCATATTCTAACTCATGGATGTCAGTCCAGAGGCAGTGGAAGCCAAGTTTGATCTTCAGGTTCCCTGCTAGGCTGGGACAGGTCTGCAAGCTGTACCACAGTGTTTTAGGCCTCCCAGCTCCTTTCCCCATAAGGTTCTCTTTTTCTTCCCCTAGCTAATTTCTGTGAATACAGGCGAGGGCATTTATAAATGTATGAACCATATATCTGCAAGCCATATATTATGTGTATCAGAAACATGTTTTCTTTCCATGATAATTTTGTGAAGATAGGATTAATACTCACAATAATCGCTTTCCTTCACTGCTTGCTACGTGTCTTCCACTGTGTGAGGCTCTTTGAACAGATGATCTCTCAGTTCAGTTCAGTCACTCAGTCATGTCCGACTCTGCGACCCCATGAACCACAGCACGCCAGGCCTCCCAGTCCATCACCAACTCCCGGAGTCTACCCAAACCCATGTCCATTGAATTGGTGATGCCATCCAAACATCTCATCCTCTGTCGTCTCCTTCTCCTGCCCTCAATCTTTCCCAACATCAGGGTCTTTTTCAATGAGTCAGCTTTTCGCATCAGGTGGCCAAAGTATTGGAGTTTCAGCTTTAGCATCAGTCCTTCCAAAGAACACCCAGGGCTGATTTCCATTAGGATTGACTGATTGAATAGTCCTTGTAGTCCACGGGACTCTCCAGTCTTCTCCAACACCACAGTTCAAAAGCATCAATTTTTTGGCTCTCAGCTTTCTTTATAGTTCAACTCTCACATCCATACATGACTACTGGAAAAATCATAGCCTTTACTAGACAGACCTTTGTTGACAAAGTAATGCCTCTGCTTTTTAATATGCTAGGTTGGTCTAGGTTGGTCTAGGTTGGTCATAACTTTGCTTCCAAGGAGCAAGCTTCTTTTAATTTGATGGCTGCAGTCACCATCTGCAGTGATTTTGGAGCCCAGAAAAATAAAGTCAACCACTGTTTCCCCATCTATTTCCTATGAAGTGATGGGACCAGATGCCATGGTCTTTGTTTTCTGAATGTTGAGCTTTAAGCCAAATTTTTCACTCTCCTCTTTCACTTTGATCAAGAGGCTCTTTAGTTCTTCACTTTCTGTTACAAGGGTGGTATCATATGCATATCTGAGGTTATGGATATTTCTCCCAGCAATCTTGATTCCAGCTTATGCTTCCTCCAGCCCAGCATTTCTCATGATGTACTCCGCATATAAGTTAAATAAGAATGATCACAATATACAGCCTTGCGGTACTCCTTTCTCTATTTGGAACCAGTCTGTTGTTCCATGTCCAGTTCTAACTGTTGATTCCTGACCTTCATACAGGTTTCTCAAGAGGCAGGTCAGGTAGTCCGGTATTCCCATCGCCATCAGAATTTTCCACAGTTGATTGTGATCCACACAGTCAAAGGCTTTGGCATAGTCAATAAAACAGAAATAGATGTTTTTCTGGAACTCTCTTGCTTTTTCCATGATCCAGCGGATGTTGGCAATTTGATCTCTGGTTCCTCTGCCTTTTCTAAAACCAGCTTGAACATCTGGAAGTTCACGGTTCATGTATTGCTGAAGCCTGGCTTGGAGAATTCTGAGCATTACTTTACTAGCATGTGAGATGAGTACAATTGTGCGGTAGTTTGAGCATTCTTTGGCATTGTCTAAGATTCCCTGGTGGCTCAGAGGGTAAAGCATCTGCCTGTAATGTGAGAGACCCAGGCTCAGTTCCTGGGTTGGGAAGATCCCCTGGGGAAGGAAATGGCAACCCACTCCAGTACCCTTGCCTGGAGAATCCCATGGACAGAGGTCTAGCCTGGTGGGCTACAGTCCATGGGCTCACAGAGCTGGACATGACTGAGCAACTTCACTTTCACTTAAGATGATCTCTAATGAATTTGAAAATCCTCTGTAAATAATAGTATTGTTCTGTTGTTACAAAGGAAGTATTGGGGGGCTCAGAGAGGATCAGTAACTTGTAGAAGCCCACTCAGTAAGTGGGGAGTACCTTTAAGGAACATTGTTCTGTCCGTGGAAAATTGTGGGTAAGGGTAAATTTAGTTAGTCATAGTCTTCCCCTCTAGCACCTGCCCTCTCATTGTGTGAACTAGTTGCCTCAAGATTCTTGAGGTTTTGCTCACTATAAACAGTGCTTTGTGGTCACTACTGGCAGTGTGGCCGCTGACCCCACCATGGTAGGGGGGGTTTGGGAACCAGGGAGTAGATAATAGTCCTAAGAATAAGCTGGGAGGGGGATGTCCCAGGAATCCTGTCTAACTGATTAAAACTGTGCTTACACACTCAGCACACACTTACTTCATGGGAGCCAAATTTCTTCGCCTCATTTTGTGTTTTCTAAGAAAGTGTCCATTTTTGTTAATTTATAAGTGAGATCAGTAGAACTTGTGATCCAAATATTAAGGGACTTTCCGTCTGAAAGTCTGAACTGTCTTGGAAGGGGAGAAACACACATTGTCTCTGATGTCAGAGAGCCTCATCTGATGATGGAAGCGTCTGTGTAGCACAGGGAGAATGTGAGCACACTGTGGCGTGTTCAGGTGGAGATTTTAGTTTCTCTGTGCATGGTGTTTTTGTTTTTTTAAACAGTATTGGAAAGGTAGGATAACCAAAACACTTTTTTATTTTTTGCTTAGAAGATGTATTGAATAAGAATATAATAAGATTGTTTTTTCTTTCTCAGAGGAACCTGTATCACTGCTTCCTGTGTTTTGACCTGCGCCACCTACCAAAGTTGAAATGGTTATGACCAAGTTTTGAGTGTGGACTGGGCTTGTGTTCTGATGGCACCTCATGGGATCACCACCACCCTTCTACATTCGTTCATTTATTTATTTTAATACACTTTAATATTTTTAAAAAACTTTTTGATGCGGACCATTTTTAAAGTCTTTAAAACCATATTGCCTCTGTTCTTTATGATCTGATCTTTGGGCGCCAAGGCCTGTGCGATCTTAGTTCTGCAACCAGGAAGTGAACCTGCCGCCGCTGCTTTGGAAGGTGAAATCCTGACCCCTGGAGCTCCGGGGATGTCTCTCTGCATTCCTTTAGCCTTGTCTGGATCTCTGTGTTTTCTCCATTTTTTTTTCTTTCTCTGAGGTTTCACATTGCTTTTGTCAAAGTGAGTCCTCTTTCAAAAATTGAATACCTATTTTATTCTCCCCTCTAATTTACCTCTAACTCACCTATAGTCCCTGCCATGGTCATTTTTTTCCCCTTTAATTAAGGCTAATCCCTGTAAGAAATGTTTTTTTTTTCCCTAATTTCTCTCAAACTTTTGTACTCTGTACATTTCTTTATTCACCATTCTAAATGCTTATGTAAACTAGTTTATAAATAATTCTCATAATTTATAAATAATTCTTTTACTTAAGACTAAAAGCTTGCTCATCATTGAAGTTGGAAGCCCTTTTTTCCATGTTGTAAGTTAGTCTTCTAAATGGCTGATTTTCAAAAAGATCATTCTTGAAAGCTTGGAATAACTCCTTATTAAATATCACTTAGGTATATCAATAAGTACTCTGAATTCTAAAAGAACTCGTTTCCACGACTACAGTCTACACTGGTACTGTCATATTCTCTTGTTTGATATTTTCTGAAATTCCCACTGTGAACTCTTTCTCTGGCAATAAGAAGAACTCCAATTCAGTCCATTTTAAATTTTAAATAAGAGGGGGAAATGATGTAGTCCTTGATACTCCACAGCAGTCCTGGGACATAAAGGTCTCACCGCTTTGAAGCAGTAGAGCCTAGTGGCTTGGAGCCTAGTGGTGGACTAGCCTGCTGGGAGAAAGACCTGCGTTTGTGTGGGGAAGTTAATTTATGTCTCTGTGCTTTGTTTTTTTTTCTTTTACCTGTAATTTAGAGATAATAATAGTATGATACCCTCCTAATAGGGTATCTGTCAGGGTTGAACGTATTTTTCTGCATAGAGTGTTTAGAACAGTGTGTGGTATATATGAAGTGCATAAGGAGTGTTGGCCAGTATTACTAACTTACCATACAGGATTTGGAATGTGCCAGGAAACTAAGCGTATATTCTTAAAAAGACTGTGTCTTAAAGTGGGATCTTTTCGCTGTTCTCCTTACTCATTTATTTCTCGGGAGTTAGGTGTTCCTTCATGGCAACCCACCCCAGTATCCTTGCCTGGAGAATTCTGTGGTCAGAGGGACCTGATGGGCTACAGTGCTGGGATTGCGAAGAATGGGACACTACTGAGAGACTATATTGACCTAGCCTACTTAGTGTGTTTTAAAGAAGGCAGTAGCAGTGTTAAATGTGGTTTGTTTGTTTGTTTTAAATAGTGATTTGCTCTTTGACATCTGTTAGAGGACCTATGTGTGCATGCTCAGTTGCATCCTACTCTTTATGACCCCTTGGACTGTATCCTGCCATGCTCCTCTGTCCATCGAATTTTCCAGGCAAGAATACTAGAGTGGGTTGCCATTTCCTTCTCCCGGGGATCTTCTCCACCTGAAGATCAAACTAGTATCTTCTGTGGCTCCTGTATCGACAAATGGACTCTTTACTACTAAGCCACCTGGGTAGCCCTACCCAAGGACATTATATGAAGTCCATTTGAAGGAGAAGGGTCCATTAAGAAAACTCATATACTGTTTTTAACAAATTCCCAAGAACAGAGGATTTATTTGATTCACTAACCATATTAGTTTACCTGAAACAGACACTTAGAAACAGATTGACACCCATATATACTTTTCTTTTGTTTTACAAGATTTATTTTTTTATTGAGTTAAAACCCACATAACATAAAATTCCCCACTTACAGTGTGTACTCAGTGGCTTTTAGTACAGTCATGATGCTCTGCTACCATCACCACTGCCTTGCAAGATCTTTTTAATTGAAAAGGATTCATATTTAAGGAAGTTTTATGGATTTTGCTTTGAAATCAAATCATGTCACCAACCTTTTTAAAAACATAGTAGTTCAGTGTTTCTTTCATAAAATTAGAAGGTGTTGAAATGGAATGAATATGGACATTGAGTATTGATTCTCTTTTATAAAATATTTTTAAAAAATCTCCACGTACTGTCAATGTACAGAGAAAGAACAAGAGGGACCCTGAGTGAGAGACAGAGAAATGTTCTAATTAAGATGCTGTCTGAATAGTGCTTTGTAATAGGTTATATTTATTGTCAAATAAGCAGGCGAATTGTTAATATTTTTAAAGTCATGAACTAATTTGAACAACGTGAAAAGAATCGACTGTCTTGCCAACATCCAAATGAAGGAAAACTCAAACTTTTAATACTATTTATACTATTTAGTATATAAATGCATAGAAACATTTATTTACTAGAGTTTTTATACCTTTATGTCTGTTTATATTTGATTCGAGCAAGGAAAAAAGTTGACAATTGATATGAAATTTCAATTCGTGTTATTATCAGGACAGTGATAGTCCATATTAGATGTTTAAAGCCTCTCACTTCTTGAGAGAAAGGTCCTTAAGAAAACCTAAATAGAAAAAATTTAAAGAAAGACTTACATCTCTCAATGCATTAGTAAAGTCAACAGAGATTATAAGCAGGATTCACGAATAGGAGCTGTGGAATGTTGGCAGTGAAGCCCCCCTAAAATTACAGTGTGACTGTAAAACCTTGTATTATTGTCAGATTTCATGGTATTTCCCACCTCTGATACCCTTTAAATTCTGTCTAAACTGAAGCATCTTGAACCAAAATGGAAGTTTTGATTGTTGGATATCTGTGTTATAAAGGCATTTGATATCTGCTTATTGCTGATAATGTTTATGTACCTGAATGTCTAAGAAGTTTCAAAATGATGCTCCGCAAACCAAACAATTTTTGAACATCAACAAAAAAATGACTTTTTAAAAAGTAAATTAGGACAGACTTGGTTGTTAAACATTTAACAAGTCTTTACGTGGGCAGGATCTAATCAACCTACATTTGTTTTTTAAATCACATCTTAAAGAATGTGAAAATTTAAATTTATTAATTGCACATTTCCTCATGTAACATTAGTACTCTACATGGCGTTCTGAGCGGGAGTAAATTTTGTTTTTAGCTCTGCAGCAATGTGGACACGTGGATGAAATGCTGGATTGCAGCCCAGCATTTACATTGCAGCAGATGCATGAGCATTCCTGTTGCTAGAGCTGACTCCATCCTCTCCTGGACTCAGGAGTAAGGTTGCTTTTGCTTCCTGATACATTTCACCAAGTCTAGTACCAGTTTAACAGTGTGAGGCATAAATGGTAACTATCAACATCTTTTCAAAACGCAAAATGCTACTCCAGAAACAGGATTCCAGTAACTAAATTGCTTTCTTTTCAGCAATGCCCAAAAGTTTCGGTGGCTGGCCCATAGCATACTCTAATGCACTATTCCTAGGGAATTTTAGCCCATCATTTTATTAACTAATGGTATATATCATCCTATGATAGGGAATGAAGGAGCACAGAGAGGAGATGGGATGAAATGAGGACTGGGCAGCATTACACGGTAAAAATCCACCTTCCTGGATGCAGTTAATAACAGAAATGTAAAAATGTTCCCATCTGTCTAAGCCATCCGTTTCTGATGTAGTCCCTGGAGGAAGTGGCTGAAAAGTCATTTCCACCTAATGGGTTGTTAGGTTGCCTCTGTACAGTAAGTTGGTGGTTGCAGCCCACTTCCTCTAAGACAAAGGGCCCTGTCTCTAAAACCCCATCACAGCTGACACTAATTGGCATTGCTGTCGGCCCCGAGCTGTGAAGCAGGTCTGCGTGGGCATGCAGTGGGGTGCATTGGTGGGGCGTGTGGCATTGAGATGGAGGACTTTTTCTTAGATTTTGCTAGTGGGTACACATGTTTGGATTACCTTTTTTTTTGACCCCTGTTCATGCAGTTTATATCATTTTCAGCCTTGTTAATTGGGAAAAAATTTGTTGAAATCTCCTTGGCTGAGTAGCGTATTACTGGACAGTATCTTTACCTTCCATATTGTTGGACCACTAGATATTCTCACTTGCCTGAGAAGACCTCTATTAGGTCATTAGAATTATTAGTAAACGAATACAGCAAGTAAACAGACCACTCTACCACTCTTTCATGCTTTTAATGAGCTAACATTTTTGTTTCTTTCTTTTTTTTTAATTTAAAAGAAGCCAGAAGAGGGCATATCAGTCTTTCAAAATTCAGTTTGGGAACGATTTGCCCTAATTCACTTACAGTTACCATAAATTAGGAGGAGAACCTGCTTTGTGTTCATAAGGGCCTGGAGTGAAGAACTGAGTTTCTGCAAGGGGTTTGGAAAGAGAGAAGGAAGAAAAGGAAGAAGAAAGCAGATGAGCACCCTGTCATAGACATTTTTATGGTAAAACTCTGTTGCTGCATGTAGCTTTCATGCTTTGATGGTTATGCACAAGCACAGGAACTATGCTGGGAAGAGAAAGCTCACCCAGCAGCTATGCTGGAGGGACCGTGCCAGGTGCTTTCCTGTGTGTCACCTCTTAAAAGGTACAGGTGTTACCAGACTTCCTTGGATAGGGATGGGGGACAGCAGTCATCGCCAGGTATAGACACTCTCTGCTGTCTCAAATGCATATTGAAACATTGGTGAGTGTGTGTCAGTCACTCAGTCGTGTCCGAATCTGCAATGACACGGACTGAAGCTCTTCTGTCCTTGGAATTCTCCAGGCAAGAATACTGGAGTAGATTGCCATTCCCCTCTCCAGGGGATCTTCCCAAACCAGGGATCAAACCTGGGTCTCCCACATTGCAGGCAGAGTCTTTACCATCTGAGCCAGCAAGGAGGCCCGAAAAATTGTGAGTGGTGCCAATAAGGAGAGAAGGGAATTCCTAAGGGAACTGATTAGTCAGAGTAATCATTTATGTCTTTGCTTTGGATCCATTTAAAATAAAAACAGATAGCCATAAAGGTACCAACACCCCGGCCCTCCCAGTCTCCTCTTCCCTTCTCTGTTAGCTTCAGGCTTAGGAATCTGTTCCAGGACCTTGCTTCAACAGTTGCCATGGCTCACAGCTCCCTGCGAGAGGCTCTGCTTTCTAAGGTCGGAAAGCTCCAGAGGCGTTCCTCAGGAAGCAGCTTGCTTCCCTTCTGGTATCCAAGGGGATATGAAACAAGTTTAGGATTTCCCTCTGTCCCTGAAGTTCTTCAAACAGGGCATCTTCTGGCATGTATGTCCATTGGTTTCATTCCATGCCTCTTACAGGCATCACCATAAAATTAACCATTCTAGGCCGAGGCCCTGGTGAGGACCCTGGGGGCACAGTGTGAGAAGCCACCTGCCTCTGCAAGTACACTTGAGATCCTAAGGCTTCCATTCTGGTGTGTGGTCCGGGCAGTGGTGCCTCTGTAAAGTGCCACAGAAGATTGTGAGATACCCCCATTCTCTTTTGTATTTAATAGGTGAAGGCTTTGTTTTGCGACTCTGTCGTCCCCTTCTCCTCCTGCCCTTGGTCTTTCCCAGCATCAGGGTCTTTTCCAGTGAGTTGGCTCTTCACATCAATTAGTGGCCAAAGTTTTGGAGCTTCACTTTCAGCATCAGTCCTTTCAATGAATATGCAGGATTGATTTGTTTTTTTAATGAAGTGTAAACATTGGTCCTGTAGCAAAAGAACATGAGATTGTGCCAAGAAACTTTCTCAGCACCTTGATAAATCTCACTTTCAGTGTACAGACTCCCCTTGCTCCAACTAAGATGCCTAAATCCTAAAAGAAAAAAAGGCACCAGTTCTGCTTTTCCTGATTCTGAATTCAAACAAGAAGCAGTTTTGTGTTAGAGGTCTTAGCACAGGTTTTGTATTTCTCACCCTTGTTCTTTATATGCTTTACTTGCTTAGACAAGAAGCTAAGTACCATACTGGACACCTGTGTGCAGAGAGCCTTAATTTATTAATACACACAAACTGGCTTTAGTAGCTGATGTAATACTTCTACGTCATACTAATTTAGGCACCTGAGGATTCCCTCCTCCTCACCTTTATCATTGACTTTATAAAATTAATTATTATATTAATTTGGGGGGGAATCTCCATTTTAGTAAATCGACACACAGAATCTAAACTATTTTTCATAGAGATAAATATTAAAAATGCTTTAAGGACTTCCCTGGTGGTCCAGTGGTTAAAACTTCACCTTCCAATGCAGGGGGTGCAGATTTGATTCCTGGTTGGGGAGTTAAGATCCCACATTCCTTATAGCCAAAAAACATTTAAAACAGAAACACTATTGTGACAAATTCAATAAAGACTGTTAAAAATTAATAAATACAGTTGCTTTTAAAAGTAATATTTCGGCCACTAGAATATAGCTAGATAAGCATTATGTAGGTTGACTCTGAAATTTGTTAATTTCTGATTGAGAGGCAAAAACTGAGTCTGTCTGTAGACCAGTTCAGTTCAGTCACTCAGTTGTGTCCAACTCTTTGTGACCCACGAATCGCAGCATACCAGACCTCCCTGTCCATCACCAATTCTCAGAGTTCACTCAAACTCATGTCCATCAAGTCGGTGATGCCATCCAGCCATCTCATCTTCTGTCGTCCCCTTCTCCTCCTGTCCCCAATCCTTCCCAGCATCAGGGTCTTTTCCAATGAGTTAATTCTTCGCATAAAGTGGCCAAAGTACTGGAGTTTCAGCTTTAGCATCAGTCCTTCCAGTGAACACCCAGGACTGATCTCCTTTAGGATGGACTGGTTGGACCTCCTTGCAGTCGAAGGGATTCTCAAGAGTCTTTTCAGCACCACAGTTCAAAAGCATCAATTCTTTGGTGCTCAGCTTTCTTCATAGTCCAACTCTCACATCCATACATGACCACAGGAAAAACCATAGCCTTGACTAGATGGACCTTTGTTGGCAAAGTAATGTCTCTGCTTTTGAATATGCTATCGAGGTTGGTCATAACTTTCCTTCCAAGGAGTAAGCGTCTTTTAATTTCATGGCTGCAGTCACCATCTGCAGTGATTTTGGAGCCCCCCAAAATAAAGTCTGACACTGTTTCCACTGTAGTCTAAAAGAAAATAATACTATACAAATACACAGCCACTTAAAATTCTGTCCCTCTTACTTATATCTGGGGCATACCATCTGGCATCTATGCCTTGGTGTTAATTTGAACACAGGTAATATATTTTATAATTAAAATAATAGTCTTACGTTTACTGGATATGAAAAAAAATAAAATGTTAAGAAACATGTTCAGTGCCAGTTCTTTGGATATTCAAATCAAATTTCAGTGAAGTCCTATGAATTGTGCCTTCCTCATCTACTTACCGTCCACCCAAATGTGACATGCTAATTGTCTAAACAGTGCGGGAAGCAGGCATCTTAACAGAACTGTGAGGTACTTTGCATAAATCTAACTTGTACTCATCTTTGTTTTGTTTTTGGCACTGATGGCTAGTTTCATGAATAGTATTATCTGCGGTCTGTGACCATCTCTGTAGGGTCTATCTTAGATAATATAAAATATATAATATAGGCTAGGAATAGATTTCTTTTATATCAGGGTTGTGAAGGTAGAAGATTGATAAATACAGTGAAATTTTGAGTACTGCTATCTTCCTTTATCATCTTTGTAGACTGCCAAAGCTAATTTGTGTGTATATAATCATCCAGGCATCCAATAATACATTGACTTGTGTGATAGTACTTGTACTGAAGAGGTGGAAGCACCACAAAATGAAAAAATGACCCTCTAAATCACTGAAGAAAAACTCAAATGCATGAACGTGTTAAGCTTATTGTAGCATACTGCCCATTTTTCATGTAATACTTCCATATTAATCAGAAGTCTATAATAGTCCATTGATTTCATTGCTTTCCAGAGTAGGAAAGCAGACTGGGAAGACTTCATCAGCCTGTGCAGGGTATTCAGACTCACTCCCTCAACTTTTCTCCTTTGTGTGCTCAGCCGCGTCTGACTCCGTGATCCCATGGAGTATAACCCACCGGGCTCCTCTGTTCACAGGATTCCCAGGGAAGAATACTGAAGCAGGTGGTATTTCCTCCCCTGGAGCATCTTCCCGACCCAGGGATCAAACCCCTGTCTCTTCATCTCCTGCATTGGCAGGTGGATTCTTTACCAGTAGTGCCACCTGGGAAGCCTTTACTGAAAGACAAATTGAGAGACTTACTCGTTTGGAGAAGGTGCTGGAAGAGTGTGTGTATTTTGTCTGCATCTGTAGGCTTTCATTCAGAGCCATCCCTGTGTCTTACAGCCAGGGATTCAGAATACTGATTTTCTGCTGCTTTCTGTTTGACCATCAGAAAGTTATAAATAACGATAGCACATGAGTTATGATTTAACCCTTCAAATTACTTTAACATGGTTGATGTTAAATTCATGTTCCTGATTACCTGGCCTTCAAAATTATGTGAGAAGGGAGCAGATGGCAAGTTTGTTTAGTAGTTCACAACTTCGGAGAAGGCACTGGCACCCCACTCCAGTACTCTTGCCTGGAAAATCCCATGGACGGAAGAGCCTGGTGGGCTGCAGTCCATGGTGTCCCTAAGAGTTGGACACGACTGAGTGACTTCACTTTTAGTTTTCACTTTCATGCATTGGAGAAGGAAATGGCAACCCACTCCAGTGTACTTGCCTGGAGAACCCCAGGGACAGGGGAGCCTGGAGGGCTGCCGTCTGTGGGGTCGCACAGAGTCAGACACGCCTGAAGCAACTTAGCAGCAGCAGCAGGGTCTTTAAATAACAGGCTTAGCAAATGGAAGTATGAATGCTTTGTGTGTGATGGACCACATACATTTTAAAGTTGTTACCCTTTCATGTTCAGTTCAGTTTATATAGTGTGAATGGATTTTGCAAGGCTCAAAATTTTACATGTAGCTATCCTTGAAGTATACTTCTGTTAATTTGTTCGTGTTAAAGCCACTATCATCACTATGTAAATGAATTTTTAGTAACAGTTGGATCAAGGAACAAAAGGGGCAGCTGCAAAAACTGACTTCAAGTAAAGAATATATCTGTATTTATGTTTATATCTGTATTTTTTTTTAATGGGAAATGTGTCATTTCCTTGCCTGTGGAAGCAGTAGGGGTTGCCCAAGAACATATACATTGCCTGTGACAGAGCCAGTGCCTGGATTCTTGAGCTATGATGAGTCTGGTTTTCTTGTTTTGGTTTCAGCACACTCTCACACAAGTGGCCTTAGGGGGAAGAGAAATGGTGATGACTTAGAAGAAAGCATCCTTTCTTATACTGACAGGGAGACACTAGGTTGGAATGCTACTAATTTTGCATAGAAGAAGAGCTAGACATGTGTGTCCTTGATACAAGATGTGTGCGTGTCTTAGTTGCTTAGTTGTATCTGACTCTTTGTGATCCCATGAATTGTAGCCCACCAGACACCAGGCTCCTGTGTCCATGGAATTCTCGAGGCAAGCAGATGGAGTGTGTTGCCATTCCCTTCTCCAGAGGATCTTCCTGACTCAGGGGTTGAACCCCGGTCTCCCACATTGCAGGTAGATTCTTTACCTCCTGAGCCACCAGGGAAGCCCTTAATTTGTTGTCGTTCAGTTGTGTCCCACTCTTGGCGACCCCATGCACTGCAACACGCCAGGCTTCCTGTCCTCCACCGTCTCCTGGAGATTGCTCAAACTCGCCTCCATTGAGTCAGCCATGCCATCCAACCATCCCATCCTCTGTTGCCCCCTTCTCTTCCTGCCCTCAATCTTTCCCAGCATCAGGCCTTTTCCAATGAGTCGGCTCTTTGCATCAGGTGGCCAAAGTATTGGAACTTCAGTTTCAACATCAGTCCTTCCAATGAATTGATTTCCGTTTTCTGGTATGTATATCTAAAATGTATCTTCCCTGAACCATGAGTGGGTTCTGCTTTAGCCAAGCCTGTTGGGAATGTTTACTTGTTTTACTTCTTGTCACTGTCTTTTCCGAAGTTGGGTGACCAGGAAATGATTTGTGTACAGCAGCTGGCCTGTTTCGGTAGCCTATGCTGTATGCTTTATGTTACATGTGAATTTTATGATGTCAATTTCCAGATAGATAACTGCTGAAATTTGTAGTTGCTTCTTAGTCACAGATAAACATTTTTAGCAGCATCATTTATTTGTGTATTTATTTTGAAATTCACAAAGCATTTCAAAACTTATGTTCACTTGAAAGCTTTTCTGCTTCCATTTCCACGCTTGCACCCTGTATGCCAATACTTAGAAATATGTGTTTAATGTAAATTATGTATTGATCGCCTGTTAACATTCTATCAGATTTCAATTTCTTATAAAGTTATGGAACTGAAAATTTGACAGAAAAATGTGTTTAGCAAGTGATGTGAATAGAAACAAATTTCACCTCATTTCTGTCAACTGTGTGTGCTACTATTAATATTACAGTGCGTGGCTCTTGTCCTCTGCAGGTCTGTACATTGGGTCTTTGGTCAAAGAGCACATTTGCTTATACTAAGAGATAAATGATTGGTTTGGAATCCCTAACAATTTAATGAAGAGATACTTTGAGATCTCAAAATACAGATGTAAATACCTGAAACTAGAGAGGACAAAATAGGAAAACCAGACATGGAATGAATATATATAAGAGAGAAGTTATTTTATTCAAAGTCACATCCTGCTTTGTACAACAAGGAGTGGATTTATTCTGTACAAGATTATGGGGGAAAATGACATAAAAGTACATACTGATAAAGATTGTGCCTTCTGGTGTGTAAAGCCGGTATCTACATATGTGTCTATTTGTGTCTATATACAGAGTTAAAGGACAGTTTTCCATGAAATAATGCATTCCTTTAGAATTGCTATAGATTTTCATAATTTTTAAAACATTCCTATTGTAACCTACATCAAAAGGGCAGCCAGGGTTTTTGTGTCTGACTATACATATGCATTATAAAAAAAGTGAGTCTACTGTAATTACCAGTTTCAGAGCGAATTCCTGCAGGGTTTGTACTCTCCCCATTAGTAAAAGAGATAAGTTGAAATGTATTAAAATTTCACTGTACAACTGGGAGTTTTTGTTCACAGTAAATGTGTTAATGTTTCTTCATTGCTTGACTGTTTGTGTTTAAATTTAGGCAGCGTGCCCAACAGGGACAAAATTATAGGATAAAGCTATGTATAAAAGAAAATCCTTCAGAGAGCACCAATAAGGCTTTTTAAAAAAATAAGCAGTTATGTATAATAGTACATGGCCGTAGCCACAGAGAAAAGTTTTATCTGTCTATTTCAGAATTATTGGAATTTTTCTTTCCCTTGTGTGGAAGTTAAGAGGACCGAGCTTATGTCAATAGCTAATATACTTTGACGTAAAAACATTTATTATTTTATTCAGTGTTATTTCTGTAAAAACCAAAAGAAAAGAATCCTTCTTGTTGTCCTTATGATGAAGAGAGGCTAATAGCATTTTGAGAGACAGGTGATAGATCACATTTTCTTCCCTAGTAAAGGAATTCTTTCTTGTTAGGAATTCTGATTTCAGTCTTTTATACTTTTGGAGCGTTTTCCTTTGCTTTTCTTCATTGCTATGAACTTAGTAAATACAATTATTCACATACATGAGCTTACATTTGAAAAAAATTAATCTGCAGCCACGATCACCTAGTGTGAATATGTAATGAAAACACAAACACAGGATAAAGGCTGGTATTTCTCTGCAGCCTAGAGTGAACAGAAGTTGCAGTTATCTCTAAGTACTGGCTGTATAAGCTTTAGTCACCCTGTGCACTGACCCTCTCTTCTCTCTCTCTCTCAAATGCTGAAAATATATTGGCGTTCTTACTATTTACCTTTTATAGTTTCTTTGGCCTGCTTCTCCATACGTGAAGATGGAAGAGTTTACCAGTGTCCATGTGCTGACCCATGTGTCTCTGTAGGCTTCTTGCAGCAGACCCACAAATATAAACCATGTAAAGAAACAAAAATAAAATGTAAATCTTTATTTTTAAATGTTGCTGTCCTAGAAATGGTGTTTACAGTGTAGCTAGAGGTATTATCTCTAGGTGTGTGGAGGCATGGAGAGAGAGAAATCAATGTGTGTATGCATGCATGTCATTTCTTTGGATCCATGTATTCAGGTACCCTGAGGAAAACGTGAAAAGCCCCTCGAACATTTTCTATTGTATATTAGCTTTCCATCATAAAGTGTATTTTTTCCCCTTTAAAATAAGTTGGTTCACCAAAAAGGAAGAGAGGCATTTAATTCTTCCTCCTCTCTACTGTTCTTTAAAAAGTAAATTTTTAACTGATAGACCTTAAAGTCCTTTAGAGCTATTACTTTCTTTTGGCTAATTCGTAGAAAGGCACCATATGAAAATTGGATTTTTGATCTGATGGAGTGATTCTTGAGTTCTTATGAACCATTTATAGTCTACCAAGTAAATCCTTCTTAGTTCACGGATTATTGACCCAATGGACCATATTAGCTGCTTCGAAGCTGTTATAGCCCATTATGTTGATTCAGCTGACACAGGTGTGAACCCAATCCACATACCCAAGATGACATTAACATTGTTCTGGAAGACTCCCTTTTTTCCCCACAAGCTTTCTGTTTATTTCTGAATTTACAAGAGTTAGCTCAGAGTTCCTGACAACTCTTGCATCAGTCTCCCCATTTGCTCAGTGATGTTAAAGCATTTGATAGCAGCTGGATGGTCTGTTTCTTGCTGACTTTCTCTGTGTCTCTCTCTCTGTCCTTTAATCCTTAAAAGTAAAATGAGAATCATGTTTTTTGCAACACTCTAGGGCACCTTTTACCCTCAGATGCTTATAGAGTCCTTAGAAATTTGTGGGATTTCTGTGAGCATCTGAATGCAATGCATACAATTTGAGAAACTCACCTTTTAGAAGAAATGATAACGTAGTGTTTTTTTAAAATGTTTTTATCTGAGTGGTTCCACTTAAAAAATTCCAGCGACTCTAGCCAGTGGTGAAATCAAGATGTGCCTTTAGTGATTTATATGATGCTCTAATGAAGCCCGTCCAGGTCTCAGCACAGACCCCTGGAGAGTCTATGACCTCACATAAATAACGTATAAGAGGGCACTGTGACTGTTCATCATATCATTATTATTATTAGTAATAGGTATGACTCCTGAGGTGATATCTGCTCATGGGCAAAGAAGCATTCTTTCATAATCAGGCATAGTTATGATGCATAGACAGATACACAATGGAAGGTATTAAAATGCATGCTGAGATATTCTATGAATGGACAATCCCAAGACAAGTTGAAGCAAGATGGTGTAAAATTAGTGTTCTTGGCAAATCCTTGTCTCACTCCCCACCCCCTCCAGATTTTTGCCTTTTTTTAAGGTAACCATTGACAGATTCCATAGAAAGCCGTTGAGAGTCACTTTCTGTGTCTGAAAATGTGCCACTTGGTTTGTAGAAAATCCTAGTGTAAATGGTTAACAGCTTACTTAGCAGTTCCCCTCATCTTTTCAAGTAGCTTAAAACCTTCCCCCACCCCTCTCCCGCTGTGGGTAGTTTCACGCACATCCCCTATTCAGTCTCAAACTCCTCTTGGAACTGGAAGAATGTCTGAGAAAATCTCACTGTGGAGGAGGGTGGCAAGGGGATTATTCAGGGCCTCTCCTCTCCTGCATCGGCCGGGTGGAAAGAGCCCCGGATTACTAGCTGTGGCCATTTAAGGGCATCTCACAGCCTCTTTTTTCTGCTGTTTGAAAAATCTCTAATTTGGGGGATTTTGATGATTAAATACAGGAATGTATTTGAAGTATTATGCAAGCTTCATGGCACTGTCTGATGCGAGATGTTAAATCTCACACAGGGTGCCTCAACTGGCCTGGGTAATCAGAGCTGTCATTTGAAATGATATATTCGAAAATGCAGCGACCTGTCTCCCTTGTTGCTTCACTGGGATAAATTCTTCTCACAAACCTAGAGGAGTAAATTTAGTTAAAAGGTCACCCACCTTATGCTCTTGGTAAGTGGATTGATTACTGTGCTCTGGCATTTGAAATAATGGGGCTGGCTCCTTTTAAAGAGGAGCAAGGTTGAGAGGGATTCCCTCCCTTCAAGAAGTCCTCCCCATGCTGTCTGGGGAGGAGAGGTGCCCTGAGTTTAGGATGTTGTCCTCTGTGCAGGATGTCGCTCAGGTGGCACAATGTGGGACAAGTCTTGGGTTCCTCCTGTGCCTCTCTGCTTGGCCACCAAAGTAGGGGATCGTCATGCGATCAGTCTTCCCAGAATGGAAGCTGCCTGTGAAATACCCAAACTTAGGCTTCATCTTGTCTTACTTCTTGCCTAATGAGAAGTATTTCTTTGTAAAGCTTTTGAAGGTTGATAAATCTCCTCGCATCTCATTATAAATCCCTTCCTTATTAATGGCTTCCCTATCATATTATATTAGTAATTGTTTTCATGAATGCCACAGAGAAATGTAATCACATTACCACCTTTCAAATTGCATTAGCGAAAATGAATAAAATGTATATATATCAATGGAATACAAAATTGCTGATTCAACGTTAAGGTGAAATGAGATGAGTATTATTTATCATTCACATGATATCAGAAGTGCTTTGGCTCCTTATATAAAGTTAAATAATTCTGGTAAATGTAGAATGAACTTAGTTAAAATGTGGTTATTCTTTTACAGTGAGCTAACTCCTTATTTTCATTTAGATGCTAGGTGTACGTTCATGGGAAGAGTATGTCTTTTCTCATTATGTTATCACAGCTGCCTAAGTAGTCTATAAAATTTCGTAAGCAAACAGGCAATAAATGAGATATCTTAATTGTTAACTGTTAGGTAAGAAAATAAAATGTTTCTGCCCAAATTGAAATGCCTTTTCATTTCCTGTTTCTCTAATATTACTAATTGCCTAACAAAATAGCTTGTATTACCATAGACTTAATTTAATTGGGGGGAAAAAAGGCATAACAGAAGCACTGTGCAGGCTTTGATGCCATGGAAGCAGGGATATTTTCCTTATATAATTGGCTATATCCCGCTGTTGATTTTTACTCTGAACTCCTACATTATTTAAATGGGGTCTTCCTCATGTCGATTGATAGTAGGTTGTAGTTGTAAGGTAATGACTGCAGATGCTCATTGGATCCATGTCTGTGAAAATTTATGTGCCTCTGTGTATGTCCCTTTCTCCCAGTTTTATTTGTATATTCACACATAGTCATAGAAACACACTCATACACAAGCATCTACTCAGAAGTATATGCTTTCTGTCTTTGCCCCCTCCTCCTAAACCATGTTCTTTTCTTAACTTTTGCAGAGATAATTTTTTCATCCCAATAAGCTGAGCAATGGGGCTTCCCTGGTAGCTCACTAGTAAAGAATCCGCCTGTCAGCGCAGGAGATGAGAGTTTGATCCCTGTGTTGGGAAGATCCCCTGGAGAAGGAAGTGGCAACTCACTCCAGTATTCTTCCTGGGAAATGCCATGGTCAGAGGAGCCTGGTGGGCTACAGTGCCTGGGGTCGCAACGAGCTGGACATGACTTGGCAACTAAACAACAACAAAATAGAGGAATGCTTTTACTCGTACACATGACAGGATTCTTCATTGTCCATTTAAAACAATTCCTTTTGAGTTTTTCTAATATCTTAGTGTTAATGTGCCGAACATTATGACTGAGAGGCCTCCTGACCTCCAGTTTGTTGGAGGATATAAGGATGTCCTGAATTTTCCTGGTAGGAAAAATGGCGTTGGATTTAAAAGTAATTGTCATTCTAACATGGACCTACTAGTTTTTACTAAAGCAGCGGGAATTCTTTAGTTGGTCTGCCTTCTGTTCCATCATTTTGTTGTTGATCAATCGCTCAGTCATGTCTGACTCTTTGCGACCGCATGGACTGCAGCACGCCAGGCTTGCCTGTCCTTCACCATCTCCCAGAGCCTGCTGCTCAATTCATATCCATTGAGTAGGTGATGCCATCCAACCATCTCATCCTCTTTTGCCCCCTTCTCTCGCCTTTAGTCTTTCCTAGCATCAGGGTCTTTTATAATGAGTCAGCTTTTTGCATCAAGTGGCCAAGTATTGGAGTTTCAGCTTTAGCATCAGTCCTTCCAATGAATATTCAGGATTGATCTCCTTTAGGATTGACTGGTTTGATCTCCTTGCAGTCCAGGGGACTCTCAAGAGTCTTCTCCAACACCACAGTTCAATCATTTAGTATTTGTATATTGACCTTGTAGGTTAAAGAAAGATATTATGCTACATTATGTCCCGTGAGGAATAATATCTCATGAATTAAATGATTTGAAACCATTAAAAGAAATTAGGTGGTTTAGTGGGTTTGCTGTCCTCACTTTTAAACAGTTTTATTGAGATGGAGTTCACAGATCATACATTCTACTCATTTAAAGTGTACAATTTAATGAATTTTAGTATGTTCACAGTTATACACAACCATCATCACAGTGATTTCAGAACTTCTTCGTCACTTTAAAAAGAAACCACTAACTACTCTCTATCTGTACACATCTCTGTGTTCTGCATATTTCATATGAATGGACTTATGTAATATGAGATCTCTTGTGTCTGCTTTCTCTTACTCAGCATGATAAAGTTCATCCATATTGCGGTATTATCAAGTGTTCTTCTCTTTGTATGAGCCAGATGAATATTCCATTGTGTAAATACCCATAGTTTGTTTATCCATTTGCCAGTTGTTTGGGGAGAAGGGAGCACACCTTTTAAGAGAAAATTAAAGTGAGGTTTTAAGTCTTCTGCTTTTTAGCAGTAACTGGTATTCAATGGCTGCCTTTTCACAGTGAATCTGTTTCAGGTATTTTGGATGTGTTTATTGGGAAGATAATATTTCCTTCGTCAGTAATGTTGTTCTTATGATGTCTTGTTGAAGTCTGCCATTTTCAGTCACCCAGCTTTCTGTCTTTTTTTTTTTTTTTTAGTTTATTTTTGGCTGCGCTGGGTCTTTGTTGTACACGTTGACTTCCTCTGGTTGCAGAGAGGACTACTCTTTAGCTTCAGAGGATGGACTTTTCGTTGCAGTGGCTTCTCTTGTGGAGCACGGGCTCCAGGGTGTGTGGGCTTAGTAGCTGCTGCTCACAGGCACCAGCATGAAGGCTCCACAACTGGAACACAGCCTTAGTTTCCATGCAGTGTGTGGGATCTTCCAGGACCAGGGATCGAACCGGTGTCCCATGTATCACAAGGTCGATTCCCAACCCCTAGACTAGCTGGGACGCCCCCAGCTTTCTGTCTTGACCTTGTTGTCCACTGTTTATATCAGTAGCATCTACACCTGGTAGTGGCTGTGGACTGACCATGTCTTTGTAAGTCTCCTGACTCAGCTACAAGATTAATAAGGCATCTTTATTGAAGGCTCAATGAACTTTTTTATTTTTAATTTATCTTACCACCAGCTAAGATATACACTGTTGCAGTCCTATTGTGTGAATTTGTTGATGGGTTTGGTTAAGCAGACAGGATAACTTCATTGCTTCTTGTTTGCTGTTGTTACCATTGTATTAAGAATAGTGGCATTTACATTGTAGTTTAACACTCGGTACACCCATACACCCTATAATCACTGATAATCACTTGTGAAATCTGTGAACATAACTCATTCAAACTCAGATCTGTACATTTCCTTTCATAAATGCAAAAACATACCCACCGTACTATAAGTATTTATTTATCTTAAGTCTCATAGAGTTAGATAAGACTTTTCAGGTTGTTATAATACCTCTTTATAGGATATTTAAATTCAGGGGTCTCTTGCTCAGTGTTCTGTGTCTATCCAGCTCACATCTTCTTGCCTTGTTTTGATACCTGATTATAAAACCCTGAAGCACAGCAGGTGTAAATACTTTTCCTTTTGTCCTATGTTTTGTAATCAAGTAAAAGTAAGTTTCTCGTGTAATTGTCTAGTTTGTGTTACTCACAAGTAAGCTCAGAAGTCTTCTATCATGCAAAAAAAAATGTCATTGTTCGAGGTGCAATGACTTATGCAAATTTCAGACACTGTTCTTCTACAAAGATGGTAATGTAGAGATTTTCCATGTCTTCACCAAAACTCAATGTACTTCTCTTGGAAGTTGTTTCTTTTCAGTTAGATCATGAATCAGCCATGTAAAAATGGAGGAGAAAAAACTGTTCTGAAAAGTATACAAGGGACTAGTTTCTGACTTAATCACCATTACTACTATGTGAGTTCTTTAGTATCTTTATGGCAGTGCCTGAAGTACTATATTGGGTTCTCATATATAAGATGTATCCATAGGTGTGGAAGTCCATCTTTTTTTGGTCATATATATATGGTGTTGGAGAAGACTCACCAGTCCGTTCTAAAGGAGATCAGCCCTGGGATTTCTTTGGAAGGAATGATGCTAAAGCTGAAGCTCCAGTACTTTGGCCACCTCATGCGAAGAGTTGACTCATTGGAAAAGACTCTAATGCTGGGAAGGACTGGGGGCAGGAGGAGAAGGGGAAGACAGAGGATGAGATGGCTGGATGGCATCTGATGGGATGGCTGGATGAACGTGAGTCTGAGTGAACTCTGGGAGATGGTGATGGACAGGGAGGCCTGGCGTGCTGCGATTCATGAGGTTGCGAAGAGTTGGACACGACTGAGTGACTGAACTGAACTGATACGATTACTCTTTTCATCCATAGTGTTGGTACCTGTTGCTTTGTAGTTACTGCAGTATATTCTGAACCAATCTTGATGCTGGGAGGGATTGAGGACAGGAGGAGAAGGGGACGACCAAGGATGAGATGGCTGGATGGCATCACTGACTCAATGGACGTGAGTTTGAGTGAACTCCGAGAGATGGTGATGGACATAGATTCATGGGGTCGCGAAGAGTTGGACACGACTGATGACTGAACTGAACTGATACGATTACTCTTTTCATCCATAGTGTTGGTACCTGTTGCTTTGTAGTTACTGCAGTATATTCTGAACCAATCATAGAATAATTAGTTTCCAGATTCATTGCAGGTACTTTTTTATTCCAGATTTTGTATTTTTAAGATAAATGTCTTTGAAGGACATTTTTATGCCAAGTAAAAGGTTTTCTTGATCTTTGGCACCATACATACCTTTTCTTCTGGTACTTGTGTGTATGTTCAGAGATGGGTGATGCAGTGATGACTTAATGAGTTAATTATAACATAGAATATGTTATATGTATCCTCATAGAAAGTTGGCTGACCTTACCTATTTATTGTACCTCCATGTGATTTCCAAAGTAGAAAATTCATTTGATTAAGAAATTTGTTCTTGTTAAAAATAAGAGAGGCAAACCATGTCACTGATCAGCATTATAGCCAATTAATTTGTGTGCCTAGATTGTACCACCCAAGTTTATGGGAGAAACTGCTGGGACAGATGAATGCTGAATTAATGACTGAGTTTTTCAGTAATTCAGTTTTAGTGCAGGTTATGTACTTAACTCTTTAACATTTAAAAATCATTCTAGTAAAACTTCATAATCCAAGTTGTAAATCTTGGTATTTTCTCCAGAAATGAGTAAGGAGAAAGTGGATTTTAAAAGGATTTTTAGTTATACATGGACTGTTTGGCCAAGTTAATGAACACTTGAGGAGATCTCATGGCAAATGGTTTTTTAGTGTGAAAAGACAAAGCCCAGAACGGAAGTTAGTCTTACTTTTAGAGGGGCTTTTTTGAAGGGGAGGTTCTCTGTGATGGCTCCTTCAGAATGTGTCTTAGGTTTCTACATGCCCATGACCTTATTTTACCTTTTGTTATTTTGTACTAATAGGTAAATTCTGTAAGTGTTCCCAAACAAGGAACAGCTAATAGGAGATGTATTAATTAGACTCGTGTATAGTTCTTTTGTGGAATACACTAAATGTTAATATTAGCTGAAGCCCCATTCCTGCTTTCCTGAGGAATGTCATTTGGTGAGAACTGATGTTCAGTTCACATAAATTTGCAGAGTTCAAGCCAGCTACATGTATAATAAAGCTAAAATACTTTAGTTTTAGTGATTACAGGATCTCTTATTTGAATAGGTCTTTGGAACTCATCCAGAATACTTGCAAATGCACTCTTACTTAATATTCAAATATGAAAGTGTTACTGACTGAAAGTTGATTAAATATTTTTACAATAAATTGGCCTACTTTATTAATATTAGATATACTTTTGAACTTGAATATTTATAATTTACTGGTTTCAACTGTGTATCTTTTTTTAACAACTTAAATAGGTATTGGCATATAGTTGATTACAATGTTGTATTAATTTCAGGTGTACAGCAAAGTGAATCAGCTGTAAGCATACATATATCCCCTTGTATATCTTTTTTCTATAGTTAATGGAAATAAACTGATTAATAATTGGGAAATCCACCCTATCTTTTAAGGGATGTGTAACATCTATATAAACATTTTTTAACTCCAGTATTAAAGCAAATAATGATCCCTGTCATGCCCAATTTAGAGGATTATAGTATGAAGAAAGTGGCATCATATATGTCAAAGTGTTCATTTACTCATTAAGACTAAATACGTATTAAGCATTTACAAGGTGTGGAAGAAATACATTGGGAAGAATCATAAGGGAAAAATAATTCAGAGGTAAAATGTGCAGAAGTCTGTTGAGGTCATAAATGGTTTCCATCTTTTGAGCATTTGTTATCACTAGACAAAGAGCCACATGTTTTATATTATTTCATTTGAATCTATTGACAAAGTTGTGGTGTTACTGTTATCATTTTATAGATGGGAAAGAGTCTAAGAGATTGATGAAATTCTTTAATATGCCTTTTGAGCACCTTTATTTGCCAGTATACATTGTAAGCCCAACATATGTCACCCTGCCTTATTAAGGAGCTTAAATTTTAGAGGAGAAAACATATCTTAATCAAATAGCTACCCAGATATACACATACACACACATATATATACACGTGTGTGCATGTTCAGTCACTCAGTTGCGTCCAACTCTCTGCAACCCCATGGACTGTAGCCCACCAGGCTCCTCTGTCCATGGGATTTCCCAGGCAAGAATACTGGATCAGGTTACCATTTCCTTCTGCAGGGGAATATCCTGACCCTGGGGTTGAGGCTTTGTCTCCTGCATTGGCAGGCGTTTTCTTTACCACTGGTATGTATAGACTAGGTTATGAATAAGTAGTATAGGTAAATATAATCTTCACAACTGTGGTAAGTGCTGTGACACTTGTGAGACAGGAGACTAATGGGGATTTTGCCTTGATCAGGAGATGAGAGCAGCTGCTCTGGAGAATGGAAGTAGTATTTGTGTTGAAAGCTTGAAAGATCAGGTTACATTTCCTTCTGCAGGGGAATATCCTGACCCTGGGGTTGAGGCTTTGTCTCCTGCATTGGCAGGCGTTTTCTTTACCACTGGTATGTATAGACTAGGTTATGAATAAGTAGTATAGGTAAATATAATCTTCACAACTGTGGTAAGTGCTGTGACACTTGTGAGACAGGAGACTAATGGGGATTTTGCCTTGATCAGGAGATGAGAGCAGCTGCTCTGGAGAATGGAAGTAGTATTTGTGTTGAAAGCTTGAAAGAGAAACATGAGTTAACAGTATAGAAAGGTGGTGGATGGTGGGCAGGTGGAGGGGCTCTGCCCATGGCTGCCTGACCGAGTGGGAGGGAGTGCTCCCACACACCTGGATCTAATTGCTGTGACTTCAAGTAAGATCCTGAGTTAGCTCCACTGCAGTTTCCTCCTCTGGGAAAGAAAGGGAGTACTAGTATGGACCTCATAGTATTTTCACGGAGAGCTGATATTTGTAAGTATCTGGAAATGACAACTATACAGCAAACCATTGCTATTAATAATAAAATATTAATATTACATTCATTATAATATTACATTAATTATATAAATATTATTATTAATCATTAATGGTTTGCGGTTGTAGATCAATTTTTATGTCCTGCCTTTCTTTGGTGGAAGAAAAGACAAAGTTGTAAAGAGCGAGAAACGATCCTTCTCAAACCTGTTCAGGGGCTTCCTTCTGTTCTCAGGGTATCTCCTCGGAACCCACTGCCCAGGAGCTCTGACTGTCAAATCCTTGAGCATAGAGAGTCACTATGCGTTTCCTTCCACTCAACACAGTACTTGGCTCTGCAGTGATCGATTTTGCGTAGTGATGATACTTGAAGCTGTAGGAGGGGATGAAATTGCCAAGTTAAAGAAGGAGAAGCCTGCCTGCGAGAAACACCTGTATTTATTTACAGTGGAGAGAGAGTGAGAAGCTGCTGCCAAAACACTGAGGCAGTTTGTCTCTCCAGTCCAGGAATGATGGAGAGTTATGCCTCAAGCTGCCTTGACACTCGGAGAACAAGGAGACTAGAAAAAGAGACCAGATGTGATGAGAATATCCTTCTTGGAGAAAGCAGTTTCAGGACTGTGTGTGACAGAATCCAGATTATAAAATTAAAATGTAGTTAGAAGCACTGGGGGGTGGGTGCATGGATTTTTCTTTCAAGATATCCATGGTAAAGGTAAGCAGAAAATTATTCCTTTTATTAAGATGTAGGCTTAAGAACTTTTGTTCTTGTTCTTGGGCTGTTGGTAAAGCTGATCATATTGAAATGGAGTTAAGAGTTTCAGGGCACTGGATGAGGTGGGATCCTGGAGGTGTAGAGGGGTTGCTGGCTTGAGTTGGCCAGACCTGCATAAGGTCCTGAATCTATAAGGAGGAACAACCTGATCAGATTGTCTCTCTTCTCCTGCTGTTCCCTTGTCTGTCACTTCGCTATCATCCCTGATTTTTCTGTAGTTGTGGACGCCCAGCAGTGAGTGGGAGACCTAGTGTATTAATTAGTTCCATAACGAAACGGGTGTGATCACCAAAATGAAGGCTTCTCCATCTCTGCTCTTCCCAGCGCTCTCCTCGTAAAGTGTATACGTTTTGAGGCTTAACTGGCTTGGATAGCTTTATGATAATTTATGTTTTTGAAGTGTGGGTGAGTTGGCAAGTGATCACATTGGTTCTGTTTTGTTCTGAATAAATAGTATGTCAAACTTTTATGCTGTTTCAAAAATGTTATTTAGAGTAAAACTTCCTTTGAAGCCACAATAGTCTCGTATTCAAAATATTTATTTAGACCATATTGTTTAAGTATATATAATTCCCTTAAGGCACAATTGTAGTCTATATAAATCTGGATTTAAAACAAATAAACCTTCTGGAATTCATAGAAATACAAAATGGATATTCCAGTACTTAAGTGTTTATATACAAAAGGAGTTGAGGTGTTCCAATGTTTGTATGTTTAGGTACAAAAGGGGTAGAATTCATGAAAAAGGATGATGGTACAAAAAGTTTTAATTCCCAAATGTGGCAGACATATAAAGTTATTTAGGAAGAGAAAAATATTTGAATCATAACCTAGTTCTGAGTAAATGAATGAATAGTTGAACCAGTAAATAAACAAATATACCGAAAATAAAGCAGATCTACAAGTCTCTTAATTTGTTTTGTTCTGAATATAACTATAATTAAAATTGAGGAAAGTGTATTTTAAAACACAATGTAAAATGAGGCTATTTTTGTGAAATAATAAAATGTTATCAAATTAAAAATTTAAAAGATGTATGTCTTTGGTGCCGGAATTAACATATAGTTCTTGAGAAACAGTCATTCTTAGTTTTGGCCATTCTTTATTTTGGTAAGCAGAGCTATTTATTTATTTATTTATTTTCATGTTTATGAAAGATTCTGTTATCGTATCTCAGATTATATAAATATTTTAATGTCAATCTGGTTGCTATATCTGAATTTATAACTAAATAGTGTATAGAGTGCCCCCTGTTTTTCATAGAAACACTGCCCTCTAAAAAACCGATTGGAGTTTGTTTTACTATAGTACAATCAAGCTGAGTTTCCTAATGAACATGCCGTTTAAAGAAGCTCTTTCTAACCTGGAAGGTTCGGATGTATTGCTCAGTCAGTTAAACTACTGAATTTGTTATAAGAAATTTTGGGAGAAATAGTTTCCCTTCTAACCTCCAGATATGTTATTCTTGCTATGTCAGCATTTCCTTTGCTCTCCCTGTGTCTTATTACTATTTCCTTTATTCACTCATACATACAGCAAAGTTGTACAACCTCCTAATATGTAACTGGACTGTTGACACTGGAAGAAAGACCCTGAGACATCAGACAGATGGTACCCTTGCCTATTTTTCTTGCAGCAATAGAGGAGCAAACTAGGGTTAGAGGTGAAGTAAGAAAGGAGGTTATGGCCGCGACTCTTAACACTGAAAACTGAATGAGGACCTAATGTTCATTAGCAAAAGAGAAATTTTTTAAATTTGCTTGATCTAAAGCATGGGGAACGGTCAAAGCCCATTCAGTCTTATTCTCTGTAAATGGAATTTGGCTCAACCATATTAACAGTATCTAAAATACTGTCTGTTACAAATGAGACAGTTTATATAAAAACCCAACTGGTTCCAGGAGTATGAGCGTCTGAAGCTGTGTAAGTGGGCAGAGCTTTCAGGCTCAGCACTGCAGTTTCACCTAGCCTCCTGCTTCTCCCCCCACCCCCGCCCCACCCCCAAATCAGTAATTATTGATTGCATCTAAAGCTGTAGAGAGATCTTTTCCTGGCAGTTCAGGTAGTTACAGTAGATTGTTAATCTGTGAATGGGTGGACAAAATCCCTTCTGTCTTCAGAATTTCCATGCAAATTAGGACTAAATGTATGAGATAAATTTATTAACTGTAGTCCTGGAGCATAGGTCAGCTTTAGCACAATTCTTCAGCCTAGGTTTTTAATCTATAAAAAGTTACATTTCATTAATGTTAATTTCCTAGGGATTCACTTTAAAATGTAAACTGATGAGATGATTTTTCAAGGAACTTGTAAAGAAATAAAACGTTTTTGAGTGTGTCTTCCAGCGTTGTATAATATAGGTGAATTATTCTAAATATTGAATATTCACATAAATGTCTTTTCCTATTCTACATCTGATCTAAAAGCAAATTTAAACTTATTTTCTTACATCATTAAAATAAAGAGAGGGTTGTTTTGCATTTTTCAAAATAGGAATGCAAATGGAATTAATATTTCAAGGATGGAAAAAATCAAGGAGTTAGGAAGTGATGAATGATGCCAGAAATATGATGGATGTTATTGGACCAAAAGGAGTGTCTTTCAGAAGGTGTCTGAGAGATTGATAAAGCATTTCAATCAAACACTGCAGAAGAAAAGTCATATTCTATTAATATTATTTGTATATCATGTTTTATTTTCAGCATTTCACTTGTTGTTGTATAAGAGTCTATATCTTTTGCACTCTTGTCAGTGAATATTTGGTAGTAGCAATCTTTTTTTCTCTTTCAGATCTCTGGTATTACAGAGCCAGCATCTCATAGAATAAGAGTAAGGTTCACTATTATACTGTTTAGTCTATGCTTCTAATTTAAAGCTTATCTATGAATGGCAAGAAACATTCTATTAATCAGTTTTGTTTTCTAATATGTTTTGGTAAGAGATTTTTGATGGTTTCAACATTTTTCTCTAAATCTCTCCAGGCCCCTAAAGCTGTTAAAAATGGAAAGAAGGTGTTATTTCTTAAAATGCTGAAGAAGTAGGGTCCCTTTTGAGCAGTCACTGACCTTGTTTTCCTCCTCCTACTCTCAGGCCATCCGCTGCACACTGGTGAACTGCACATGTGAGTGTTTCCAGCCGGGGAAGATTAACCTGAGGACTTGCGATCAGTGTAAACATGGCTGGGTGGCACACGGTGAGGAAAATCTGGACTTTTCTCCTTGCTCTTGTTATGTTCGTGTAAGCGTGTTTTTTTTTTTTTTTTTTTTCCTTTTAGAGCCATCACTGGCCTGGAGAAGAGAAGGGTCAGCTGTACCCCAAGTGTTCGCTCCCATGTAGCCTGCAGCTCCCAAATAGCATATTCTTGGCTCCCAGAAGCAAGGCCAGGCGGGCAGCTCTCAGCAGAAGGGCTAGATGTTTATAGCACAGTTGGGTTCTGAGTGAACGCAGCAGCAGCCAGCAAGCACCAGGCCCCATGGAAACTCAAACATACCACAGTTGGGCTTTCAGGGCCGGGACCTCAGAGGCGAGCTGGCAAATCCTCTTTGCTTGAGAACATCTCCATGACTGCTCACCCTTGTCATCTGCTTTCGTGGCAGAGTTGATCCTCCCAAATGTTAAATTTTGTATGGTCTTAAGGTGAGTGAGGGAGTGAACGGGAACATTATTTTAACTGGTATCTGAAAAAAGAATCCGTAAATGCCCCTTTGAGCATGCCCGGGATTGGAGGAGGCTGGCCCCCGGTGGAGGCTGAGCTCTGCATAGGTGTGTTCCGGGCGAGGGTGACCCCGGGCCACGGCTGGAAGTGCAGAGGCTCCTTGCCAGATGCACAGAGCTGTCCCATCCCTGGGCCTCGACCAAGCATTTAACTGTCCTTCTGTCTGGTTTATGTTATTTATGTTGAGGCCAGAGGAGACTTGGGAATAAGCAGAGACATTTTCTTTACTTCCTGGACAGTAGAATCTTAAAAGATAGGTAATGTTTATAGAAGAAATCCTGGCTTGAGATTTTTTTGACAGCCTTGGGGGATTGGCTCTTAAGTGGACATATTCTTCATTCCCAAGCAGTGCCAAATATCCAGTGGGTTGTATTTTTATAAATGTCATGTTATTCTAGTAAGATCTGAAGAAAGGACACCGGGCCATGCCTTGAAATGCCTTCAGTTTATCATGTATCTTGCTTGCTGGGAGTGTGTGGGTTGGCATTGTAGAGACATTTCAGCCCTGTGTCTGTGAGAGAGAGAAAAGAGGTAGAAAGAGTGGTATGGGGGGAACCTACTAGAAGGCGTGTGCCTGGCAGACAAGTCCTCCAGCACCTCCAGGGAGGGAACTTGTTCCTGCTTCATTAACAAGGCCCTTATCTGTAACAACTCTCAGTCTAGTTCCGAACCACGTTTAAGCTGCTGTCACTTCCGTTTGCAAGTGACTGTTCGATGATTTCTTCTCCTTTCCTACAGTCATCTGCTTGCTAGGACTGCTGTAACAAAATGCCACAAAGTGGGTGGCTTAGACATCAGGAATTTATTTCCACACAGTTTTTTTTTTTTTTTTTTTTCCTTTTAGAGCCATCACTGGCCTGGAGAAGAGAAGGGTCAGCTGTACCCCAAGTGTTCGCTCCCATGTAGCCTGCAGCTCCCAAATAGCATATTCTTGGCTCCCAGAAGCAAGGCCAGGCGGGCAGCTCTCAGCAGAAGGGCTAGATGTTTATAGCACAGTTGGGTTCTGAGTGAACGCAGCAGCAGCCAGCAAGCACCAGGCCCCATGGAAACTCAAACATACCACAGTTGGGCTTTCAGGGCCGGGACCTCAGAGGCGAGCTGGCAAATCCTCTTTGCTTGAGAACTCCTCCATGACTGCTCACCCTTGTCATCTGCTTTCGTGGCAGAGTTGATCCTCCCAAATGTTAAATTTTGTATGGTCTTAAGGTGAGTGAGGGAGTGAACGGGAACATTATTTTAACTGGTATCTGAAAAAAGAATCCGTAAATGCCCCTTTGAGCATGCCCGGGATTGGAGGAGGCTGGCCCCCGGTGGAGGCTGAGCTCTGCATAGGTGTGTTCCGGGCGAGGGTGACCCCGGGCCACGGCTGGAAGTGCAGAGGCTCCTTGCCAGATGCACAGAGCTGTCCCATCCCTGGGCCTCGACCAAGCATTTAACTGTCCTGTCTGGTTTATGTTATTTATGTTGAGGCCAGAGGAGACTTGGGAATAAGCAGAGACATTTTCTTTACTTCCTGGACAGTAGAATCTTAAAAGATAGGTAATGTTTATAGAAGAAATCCTGGCTTGAGATTTTTTTGACAGCCTTGGGGGATTGGCTCTTAAGTGGACATATTCTTCATTCCCAAGCAGTGCCAAATATCCAGTGGGTTGTATTTTTATAAATGTCATGTTATTCTAGTAAGATCTGAAGAAAGGACACCGGGCCATGCCTTGAAATGCCTTCAGTTTATCATGTATCTTGCTTGCTGGGAGTGTGTGGGTTGGCATTGTAGAGACATTTCAGCCCTGTGTCTGTGAGAGAGAGAAAAGAGGTAGAAAGAGTGGTATGGGGGGAACCTACTAGAAGGCGTGTGCCTGGCAGACAAGTCCTCCAGCACCTCCAGGGAGGGAACTTGTTCCTGCTTCATTAACAAGGCCCTTATCTGTAACAACTCTCAGTCTAGTTCCGAACCACGTTTAAGCTGCTGTCACTTCCGTTTGCAAGTGACTGTTCGATGATTTCTTCTCCTTTCCTACAGTCATCTGCTTGCTAGGACTGCTGTAACAAAATGCCACAAAGTGGGTGGCTTAGACATCAGGAATTTATTTCCACAAGTTCTGAAGGCCAGAAGTCCAAAATCAGGATCGTTTCATTCTGAGGGTTCTCCTCCCGGCTTGCACATGGCTGCCCTCTGGTTGTGTCCTCTCATGGTCTGTGCTCATGGGGGCACACCCGTGTTGCCTCTGTGTGTCCAAGTGCCTCTTCTCATAAGGACACCAGTCATGGGCCCAGCCTGATGGCCTTACTTGTCTCCAAATACAGTCACATTCCGAAGCACTAGGGATGAAGGCTTCAACTTGCGAATTTGGCGAGAACACAGTTCAGTTCATATCACTGAGTATCTTTTCCCACAAGATGTTTTGGCTCTACCAAGTAATAGCTTATGTCCCAAGCCCATTAAGAATCTTGGAGACTAAAAAGAAAAGCAAAAACGAAAAAGAATCCGGCAGGCAGTGTGGGGTCAAATCTTGGCTCTACAACTTTGATGGCACATAGGTCAAAATCTCTGCCTCTGAATTTTCTTGTCTGTAACAGAAGGTTAATAATACCTGCCTTGTGCGGTTATTGTGAGTATTGAAGATAGAATATATGACGTCTTTAAAATAAATGATACATGTTAAAAGTAACAAACGGGACAAACATGAGCTATAAGGCAAGGTGGGGGGCAGTCATTAAACAAAGGACTTTTCATTCATTCCCTCTCATTTTTTCCAAAGCCATCCTGCGTTACCATCATCTATCTACTGTGGTAGCCTTGTGAGTATAAAAGTTTACTGTGTCACCAGTTTATTTTATCTGTCTAACTTCCACATGCATATTACATTAGTAGTGTAATGGGGAGGGAAAAGCAATATTTCTTGCCTCTTGAACAACATAAATTATCCCCAGCCACTGGTTGTTTCTAAGATTTTCTGAGGGATGTGGTTTTTCCCCAAACTTGAATAAGGTTATTTCTGTTACGTTAGACTGGGCTTTTCCTAGTGTGCCGTTAGTAATCTTGTGTTTCTGTTATATTAGTTTCAAAGCTTCTCAGTTCTAACGTTTCCTCACCACCATTATCACCTTGACCTCTCCCCCACAATAGCAACGTGTCTGTATACAACTCACAATACGTACACACAGATACATATCCCATTCTTCCCCCAGATAGTAGGACATATATGACAGCGAGGGTTTGGCTCTTAGCTTTTGAGCTGGCAATGAAATGAGAGCATCCACTCTTCTTGCCCTTAGCATTTCAACTAATTGCTTCACTCTCTTCCCCTGCATAGAAAACCCTGAAATCATGTCTTCAGTTATTTCTGTTCAGAGGTGAGGCACAGCAGTCTCTCTGGCTGCCTTACTCAGGACACTATTCTTTATGTGGAATAAGGAGAAAGTGACTTATTTTTACTATGGTGTAATTTTTCTGTGAAAGTGGATAGAACAGCAAGCAGTAAGACTACCAAAATACATCTCATATAATCATTTCACCGTAGTACTGAACACACTCCACCAGTATTGTACCATAAAAAGTTAACATTTGCCATTAGAAAAGGCTAAGTGCCAAAATCAGAGGTTCTTTACAAAAAGATGAATTTTTAGAAATTTGTTAGCCTCTTTTGAATTAATGTCTTGCTAATCTTCTTTGTTATCAGCATCTTCAGTTTCTTCACAAGATTGTGGATATCATAGGTTATTTACAAGACATTATTCACACACACACTCTCTCACTTTATAGCCTTATAGATTGTATCTTAAATCTACTTGAATTAGTGACTTTAGTTGCTTTACAAAAATTTTAAGATGTTTTAAAAAATTAAAAGGCATAATGAATTCATCATACTATAACACCTGAACTTTGAAATTACTCACTGGGCATGGTGCTATTCACAGGTTACTTCCTTAGAATCTTAGCACCATTGAGTTGAGAGGTGGGAACCCAAAAATGATTCCTTGACTACCAGGAGGCATTTCCCACTGAATTAATGAAGGATTCTCTGCTCTTTTCCCCCATTAAGGAATTTCAGCTCGTGCACTTTGATAATAGAAACAGGGCTTTATTGATTTTTAACATTATTTAAAGCAAGTTCTTGTGGGGTATAGGTAGTCCATACGACAGTGTATAATAACCTGGCATTTTCTAATTCTGCCATATTTCAGTCTTTGGTTAAAGGACTCCAGCTTACTGCTACTTAATTTACTTAACAACTGTATTTTTTTTTCCCTTCCTCTCTTCGCATTGTGTTTTTCTGTGTTTTTCCTTCATTTGTTTTAAATTACCAGAATGTGTCTTGCAGAAAATTTTAAATACAAGTTTAAATGCAAGTTTAATCTTTCTTGGTTTAACATTATCAGAATAATGTATCGGTGTCAGAGCAATAATGGACTTCTTTACTGATGACATAAATGTTTGGGTTGGTCAAAATTTAGGACATAACATTTTGATCCTTTTCCACCATACTAAGATAGTAATTTTGCTGTTCACAGCATTGAAGCTTCAGGCAAAGAATTTTTAAAAACACTCATTTATTTATTTGGTTGTGCTGGGTGTTAGTTGTGGTACTTGGAATCTCTAGTTTTCGCATGTTGGATGTAGTTCCCTGAGCAGGGATTAAACCTGGGCCCCCAGCATTGGAAATGCAGAGTCTTAGCCACTGGAACCCCAGAGAAGTTGCTCTGCCAAAGACTTTATATTGTTGTTGCTGTTTGTTGTTCAGTCGCTAAGTCATGCCCAGCCCTTTGTGATCCCATGGACTGTAAGCTTCTCTGTCCTTCACTATCTCCTGTAGTTTGCTCAAACTCATGAACATTGAGTTGGTGATGCCATGCAACCATTTCATCCTCTGCTGCCCCCTTCTCCTCTGTTTTATACAGTCTTACAAATTAGCAAGTATTACTAGTATATACCAAGTAGTGGGCAAGCAGGAGTGGAAAGAAGAGTGCTTTATATCATCAGTCTCCTCTGAGGAACATGCTCCCAGCAAAAAGTGTAACTAATCAAATAAACTCTGTTGCCTTTGTGATAAACTGGAGGTGGGACATACAGGTTGAGGGCTACTGTACTAAATGAATTTTCTGTTCAGTTCACTTCAGTCGCTCAGTCGTGTCCAACTCTTTGCGACCCCATGAATTGCAGCACGCCAGGCCTCCCTGTCCATCACCATCTCCCGGAGTTCACTCAGACTCACGTCCATCGAGTCAGTGATGCCATCCAGCCATCTCATCCTCTGTCATCCCCTTCTCCTCCTGTCCCCAAACCCTCCCAGCATCACAGTCTTTTCCAGTGAGTCAACTCTTCTCATGAGGTGGCCAAAGTACTGGAGTTTCAGCTTTAGCATCATTCCTTCCAAAGAACACCCAGGATGATCTCTTTTAGAATGGACTGGTTGGATCTCCTTGCAGTCCAAGGAACTCTCAAGAGTCTTCTCCAACACCACAGTTCAAAAGCATTAATTCTTTGGTGTTCAGCCTTCTTCACAGTCCAACTCTCACATCCATACATGACCACATCGCTCAGTCATGTCCGACTCTTTGCAACCCCATGAATCAAAGCGCGCCAGGCCTCCCTGTTCATTACCATCTCTCGGAGTTCACTCAGACTCACGTCCATGTAGTCCATGATGCCATCCAGCCATCTCATCCTCGGTCATCCCCTTCTCCTCCTGCCCCCAATCCCTCCCAGTATCAGAGTCTTTTCCAGTGAGTCAATTCTTCGCATGAGGTGGCCAAAGTACTGGAGTTTCAGCTTTAGCATCATTCCTTCCAAAGAAATCGCAGGGTTGATCTGCTTCAGAATGGACTGGTTGACTCTCCTTGCAGTCCAAGAGACTCTCAAGAGTCTTCTCCAACACCACAGTTCAAAAGCATCAGTTCTTCAGCACTCAGCCTTCTTCACAGTCCAACTCTCACATCCATACATGACCACAGGAAAAACCATAGCCTTGACTAGACGGACCTTAGTCAGCAAAGTAATGTGTCTGCTTTTGAATATACTATCCAGGTTAGTCATAACTTTTCTTCCAAGGAGTAAGCGTCTTCTAATTTCATGGCTGCAGTCACCATCTGCTGTGATTTCGGATTCCAAAAAATAAAATCTGACACTGTTTCCACTGTTTCCCCATCTATTTCCCATGAAGTGATGGGACCGGATGCCATGATCTTAGTTTTCTGAATGTTGAGCTTTAAGCCAACTTTTTCACTCTCCTCTTTCACTTTCATCAAGAGGCTTTTTAGTTTCTCTTCACTTTCTGCCATAAGGGTGGTGTCATTTGCATATCTGAGATTATTGGTATTTCTCCCGGCGATCTTGATTCCAGCTTGTTTTTCTTCCAGCCCAGCATTTCTCATAATGTATTCTGCATATAAGTTAAATAAGCAGGGTGACAATATACATCCTTGATGTACTCCTTTTGCTATATGTAACCAGTCTGTTGTTTCATGTTCAGTTCTAACTGTTGCTTCCTGACCTGCATATAGGTTTCTCAAGAGGCAGGTTAGGTGCTCTGGTAACTTGGTCGGACTCAAACTTCAAACTGTCTCCCCTGTTAAATAAATGCAGAACTCACCAATTTCCTTTTTTCAAGAATTAATGCCACTCCAGTTTCTCCCTGTTCTTGACTGCTCTCTAGAGCCTTCAAGTAGCTTTTAAAATATTTTGTCGAGAGGTTTTTGTTTGTGTGTGTGTGTGTGTAAGAGTTAGCCAATAAAACCTTCTTCACCATTATTGAATGAGGAATTCACTGTGCCTTTCATTTTAATTGGCAATACAGCTGATGGAGTCTTACAGAAATTAATCTCCTTCACTTCTCAAAAACACAGCTCTCTCTCCTGGCTTCAGATAAATGCCTGAGGTAAAAAGAGAATGCTGCTGGTAGTGTGAAGTTGCTCTATAAATGTCAGTCACGATGTTGAAATCTTGGAAATGAAGGTTTTAGAGTTTGAGAATTTATTGAATAAGGTTATTGCTGACAGAATTCAAGTACCCATTCTTTGCTCTTTCTTATTATGGACACTGAACTTCAAAACTTGTAAATTTTATCATTGCTGGTGATTTGGGACCAAGCCTGGTCTATAAAATGTAGCCTTGCCCTTCCTGTCTTTCCCAAGCAGGCTGTGATCTTGCCTCCCTAGAAAGGCAGAGGAAAAGAAGTGTTGGATCCAAGAGTATCACCACTCTCTTCACCACAATGGAGACTTAATAATTTATAATAATAATAAAATAATAATCACAATAAAAACAGTTCCTGAAGCCTTACCTTATCTCTGTCTTTCCAAGTCATAACTAGTCCATAAAGCTTTCTTTTAGTTGTGTGAGGGATTGACCATGTTTCAGGAAGCATTGTATTCCCATTCTGGAACCACTGTGTCTAGCACATAGTGGGTGTGCAGTGAGGGTTTATGGGGTGGATATTGAACAGCTGAGCATGTGCTCTGAGAAGAAAGTCGTTTTGACATTCTGTATGAGTATTCTGACTCTTGCTTCATCTCATTTATTCACAACCCCCTACTTGAGAGAGAAGTAGATAATATCTAAGTTTAATGTTTAAAATTTTTATTCATTTAATTTACTTTTTGGTCTTCGTTGCTGCATGTGGTCTTTCTCTAGTTGTGGCGAGTGGGGGCTACTCTCTAGCTGCAGTGTACAGGCTTCTCATTAAGGTGGCTTCTTTTGTTGCGGAACATGGGCTCTAGGGTGTGTGGGCCCAGCAGTTGTGCTTCATGGGCTTAGCTGCCGCATGGCATGTGGGATCCTCCATGAGCAGGGATGGAACCTGTGTCCCCTGCATTTGCAGGCAGATTCTTAACAACTGAACCACCAGAGAAGCCCCTAGGTTTAATTTTTTAAATTCTGAAAACTATGTCCAAGTCCCAAATAAAAGATTTCTGGAATTAAACATAACTTCTGTGTCATCTTTTTGACCTCTGCCTTATCTGTTCTGGGCAAAAGACCCAGGAGACCAAGAAAAAACACTATTCATCCTTCCCATTCATTCATACATTTGGTGTTATAGCAGTCACATTTATTATAGTGCCTGGAAATACTTCATTATCTAGAACAGAATTCTAAGCATCACAGATATAATTTGATGTCAGAGATAAGCGTTTGGAAATAAAAATAAGTGTTGATATTGTACCATTTTAACTACTTTTCTTTATAAACATGCAGATTATGTGATGTCTCTGGGGAGACTTGTGGCTTCCCGGTACGCAAACGGCCTGTTTCCACGGATCTACACGACAGAAGACGGCAGAGTGTACAATGTAAGTTGGAGTTCCCTCAATGGGCAGGTCCAGGACACGCTGCTGAGGTTGACACAGAGAGGCAGCCAAGCCAGGGCCTTATCAGTGCTGGAGGATTTCTTCTGACAGTGTAGAGGGTGGTGAAAGTCACAGCCCAGGAACTTGACCCATTAGCGATGAGTGCAGAAAGCACCTGACCGGAGGTGAAGACGTTTGCATATCAACACTTTATTTTACCTGGAAGATAAAGGGAAAAAAACAGTATGATGGGGGTCATCTGAAAGGCAGGAGCAGGCTGCTGTTACCTGACAGGTACTCTAAAATAAAGGACCACTGACGCAGATAGTAGTATATGTTGAGAGAGTGGCACCTTGTACTGGAGTCCTTCATTCCCGGCAATTTAGCATGAGATTCCTGTACCCGCCATGACATGTCAGGCCCTGTGCACACCCTGGCCACCACAGGGAGCTCCAGAGACACACGTCCCATCATGCTGCTTCATGGATACTCGTTCACGTCACTGTACATCCATATAGAGTCCACTTGGACTGTTATTTCTTAGTATTTAAAAAATACACATTACTCCCATACTTAGCCTGTTCCTAAACAATCGTATTGTTTAGTAGGGCTTCCCAGGTACCACTAGTGGTAAAGAACCCACCTGCCAATGCAGGAGACATAAGAGAGGGAGTTCAATTCCTGGGTTGGGAAGATTCCCTGGAGAAGGAAATGGCAACCCACTCCAGTATTCTTGCCTGGAGAATCCCATGGACAGAGGAGCTTGGCAGGCTGCAGTACATGCGGTCGCAAAGAGTTGGACACGACTGAAGTGATTTAGCATACACACAAACAATAATATCCATGGAATTTTGAATTTGGTGTACAAAATATATATATATTTTGTCTGAATCACCTTAAAAATCAATGCAGAAATACCAAATATGTCTGTCTTTGCTATTCAGTTCCACCTTCATGGCCTCTGTGACACGGTCCCACCCTGGTTTCCATGCTGTGGTAGTGACCTATAGTAAGTGCTGCGGAGTCTGGCGAGGGGTTGAGGAATGCTGCTTTAGGGAGCATGGAAAGCAGCAGGAAGTGACACTTGTGCTTCAGGAATAAGCTTGAGACACAGAGTTGGGGGTGAAAATGAAAGCAGCTGAAGGCAGGGTGCTGAGCATGAGCCAAGGCATGAAAACATGGAATTACATGGTGTATTCAGGAGACACACCTTCCTTAAAGTGTTGTGAGGATTGTTGAAAGGTTTTGTTTTTTTTTTAATACCATATCTTTAAAAACTTGATTCTTCACAGACTAGGACACCATTTTTACTCATTTCTTTTGTGTATCTCCTGTCCCCTGCCAACACCCTGGAGGCCTTTCGTGATTGTTCCTGACTTTGTAAATGATGCTTTGTTTGTGTGTCACCTTTCAAGGGCAGCCCCTGAAGCGTTGGTGATGGTTCTGAGTGATCAAGTGGTCTAGGTACAGGGGAGCTCAGCCTGAGAAACAAGAAGAGATCACAGGACAAAGGCCATGAGCACGAGGATCGGCACTGGGATGGCACCCCTTAGAGGACCCCAGGCAGATATGCTGGCATGTTTAGAAGATTTTCAGAAATGTTTTTGACATGTTGTAGTTAGGCAGATGTTTCAGTGAATTTTTTTTTTCAATGTGGCTTTGCTGATCTCACTTTTCTTCTACCTGATTTCTTCCTCGCCCCACCTAGTTTTCTTTGGAATATCTGAATTTTATCTAGATTTGTTGAATACAAATTTTAAAAAAATTAATTCTTATTTTATATTATTGGATAGCATCACTGACTCAATGGACATGAGTTTGAGCAAACTCCAGGAGATAGTGAAGGACAGGGAAGCCTGGCATGCTGCAGTTCATGGGAACAGAGAAAAAGGAAATCTCTGCAGTTACAGAGTCTGTACACAACTTAGTGACTGAACAACAGCAAATAGTTGATTGACAATATTGTGTTAGTTTTAGGTGTGCAGCTAAGTGATTTAGTTATACATATACACATATTCATCCTTTTTCAGATTCTTTTCCCATATAGATTGTTACAGATTATTGAGTCCAGTTTCCTGTGCTATATAGTAAGTTCTTGTTAATTATCTATTTCATATATAGTATGTTGCAATGAACATTGGGCTGCATGTATCTTCACAAAAGTAGTGTTTTCATTTTCTTTGGATATATACTCAAGATTATTGTCAGATTATATGTCAGTTGTATTTTTAGTGTTTAAAGCACTTCCATACTGTTTTTCATAGTGGATACACCAATTACATTCCCACCAACAGTGTCGAGGTCTCCTTTTTCTCTCTTCCTTTTCCATCGTTTGTTATTTGTGGTCTTTCTGATGACAGACATTCTGACTGGTGTGAAGTGATATCTCATTGTGGTTTTGATTCGTATTTCTCTGATGATTGGTGATGTTGAGCATCTTTTTATGTGCCTGTTAATTATCCATATGTCTTCTTTGGCAAAATGTGTTTAGATCTTTGGCCCATTTTTTCAATCTTTTTTTTTTTAACGTTGAGTTGTTTGAGCTGTTTTATTTTTAAAATTTAAATTTATTCATTTTAATTGGAGGCTAATTACTTTACAATATTGTATTGGTTTTGCCATACATCAACATGAATCCACCACGGGTGTACATGTGTTCCCCATCCTGAACCCCTCTCCCACCTCTCTCCCTGTACCATCCCTCTGGGTCATCCCAGTGCACCAGCCCCAAGCATCCTGTATCCTGCATTGAACCTGAACTGGTGATTTCTTACATGATATTATACATGTTTCAATGCTATTCTCTCAAACCATCCCACCCTCTCCCTCTCTCACAGAGTCCAAAAGACTGTTCTCTATACATCTGTGTCTCTTTTGCTGTCTCGCATACAGGGTTATCCTTACCATCTTTCTAAATTCCATATATATGTGTTAGTATACTATATTGGTGTTTTCTTTCTGGCTTACTTCACTCTGTATAATGGACTCCAGTTTTATCCACTTCATTAAAACTGATTCAAATGTATTCTTTTTAATGGCTGTTTATTTTAGATATTAACCCCTCATAAGTTATATCATTTGTAAATATTTTCTCCCATTCAGAAGACTGTATTTTCATTTTGTCAATGGTTTAGTATGCTGTGAGAAAAATCTTTACCTTTTATTTAGGTCCCGTTTGTTTATTTTTGCTTTTGTTTATTTTGCCTTAGAAGACAGATCCCAAAAATATTGCTATGATTTATACTAAAGAGTGTTCTGCCAATGTTTTATTCTTGGAGTTTTATGGTTTCCAGTATTACATTTTGTTCTTTAATCCATTTTAAGGTTATTTTTATGTGCAGTATGAGCAAATATTCTAATTTTATTCTTTTATAAGTAGATGTCTAGTTTTCCTAACACCATTTGTTGAATAGAGTGTCTTTTCCCCATGGTATATTCCTGCCTCCTTTGTCATAGATTAATTGCCCATTATTTCTGGGCTCTCTGTTTTGCTCCATTGATCTATGTATCTGTTTTTGTGCCAGTACCATACACTGTTTTGATTGCTGTAGCTCTGTAGTATAGTCTGAAGTCAAGGAACATACCTCCAACTCTGTTCTTCTTTCTTAAGATTGCTTTGGCTATTCTGGGTCTTTTGTGTTTCCATACAAATTTTAGAATTATTTGTTCTAGTTCTGTGAAAAAAATGCCATTGGTATTTTGGTACAGAGGCATTAAATATGTAGATTATCTTGTGTATCATCGTCATTCTAACCACATTAATTCTTCCAATCAATGAACATGGACTACCTTTCCAGCTCTTTGTGTCTTCTTTCTTTTATTAATATCTTAATATTTTTCTGAGTATAGGTCTTTTATCTCCTTAGATTTATTCCTAGATATTTTATTCTTTTTGATGTGATGGTAAGTGGGATTGTTTTATCAATTTCTCTTTCTTATAGTTCATTGTTAATATATAAAACTATGACAGATTTCTGTGTACTGATTTTGTATCCTAATTCATTCATGATCTCTAGTAATTTTTTTGGTGGTGTCTTTAAGATTTTCTATGCATAGTGTCATATTGTTTTCAAACAGTGGTGATTTTACTTCTTCCTTTCCAAATTGAATTCCTTTTATTTTTTTAGGTCTGATTGCCTGATGCTCTGACTAGAACTTACAATACTATGTTGAATTAAAGTGACAAGAGCAGGCATCCATGTCTTGTTTCTGAGGAAATACTTTTAGCTTTTCACCATTAAATATAGTATATGGCCTTTATATTGTCAAGGTCCCCTATATCCACTTTGTGGAGAATTTTGATCCAGAGAGATGATATGGGGTGAGAGGTAGGAGGGGGTTTCAGGATTGAGAGTTCGTGTACACTCGTGGCTGATTCATGTCAATGTATGGCAAAACCAATACAGTGTTGTAAAGTAGAATAAAGACAAAATTAAAAAATAATAAATAAAAAATAAAACAAAAAAAATAAAAATAAAAAATCATAAACAGATGTTAAATTTTACAAAAAGATTTTTCTTCATCTATTGAGATGATCATGATTTTTTATTCTACAGTTTGTTAATGTGATGTATCACATTTATTGATTTGTAATTATTGAACCATCCTTCACCCCTGGGATAAATCCCACTTGATCATGGTGTATGATCCTTCTAATGTATTTTTGAATTTGGTTTGCCAATATTTTGCTCAAGATTTTTGCATCTGTGTCCATCAGTGACAGGCCTGTAATTTTATTTTTTGTGGTTTTGATATCAGGGTGATACTGACCTGGTGGAATGAATTTGGAAGTGTTCCTGACTTTGTAATTTTTCTTGGAAATAGTTTGAGAAGGATAGGTGTTAACTCTTCTCTAAATATTTGGTAAAATTTTCGCCTGTGGAACCATCTGGTTCTAGACTTTTGTTTTAGGGGAGTTTTTTTTTTTTTTTTAACTTATACAGTTTTACTGCTGATAATTGGCCTGTCCATGTTTTCTATTTCTTCCTGGCTCCATCTGGAAGAGTTGTGCTTTTCCTTTATGTTGTTCATTTTATTGGTATGTAGTTGTTCATGGCAATCTCTCATGATCCTTTGTATTTCTGTCTTTTTCATTATGGATTTTATTGATTTGGGCACTCTTTCTTTTTTCTCTATGAGTCTCGCTCAAGGTTTGTCAGTTTTGTTTATCTTTTCAAAGAATCAGGTCTTAGTTTCATTGACCTTTTCCATTGTTTCTGTAGTCTCTATTTCATTTATTTCTGCTCTGATCTTTGTAATTTCCTTCTTTCTACTAACTTTATGTTTTCTTTGTTCATCTTTATCTGGTTTCTTTAGGAATTTTTTTTTCCACCTGCCCTTGCTGATCTCTATTTTCTTTTACCTAATTTCTTCAGAGTCCCCCTGAGCATTTTCAGAATTAAAAATAATTCTGTAACTGGAAAGGTTAAACACAATCTGGAAACACTATTTAAAAAAAAAAAAAAGAATGCTATATTTTTGTATAGATATTATCATCATGTTTCCTTCTATGGGAAATTATCCAAGGATTTTTTATTTGTAAGATTGGAAGACTTCTTCCTGGAATGTATGGGGTTTGGAGGATCATCTATGAAATTGTTATTAATATATGGTTCTTGATGGCAAAGTCATAACTCAGTGGGCCCTATTGTTCCTGGCTGCACTGGGGTTCACATGACTTGTTTGACTCAGCTATGAAAAAGAACAAAACAATGCCCTTTACAGCAACATGGGTGTTCCTCAAGACTGTCATACTGAGTGATGTTAAGTCAGACACAAAAAGACAAATATCGTGTGATATTGCCTAATGTGACATTAAAAAAAAAGATATAATGTATTTATTTACAAAATGAAAGTAGAGTCACAGATGTAGAAAACAAACTTATGGTTACTGGGAGATAGAGAGAATAAATTGGGAGATTGGGACTGACATATACATACTACCATATGTAAAATAGAAAACTATTGCTGTGTAGCAAAGGGAGCTCTACTCAATACTCTGTAATGGCCTGTATGAGAAAATAATCTTAAAAAAAAGAGTGAATATATATATATATATATATATATATATATAACTTATGCACTTTGCTGTACACCTGAAACCAACAAAACATTGTAAAAAAACAAACAAACTATATTCCAGTAAATGATTTTTTAAAATGACTTGTTTTGGTATGCCTCTGTTTATTTTATTTTGTTACTTTTATTCTCATCAAGCTGACAGCCAAATCAGAACTAATCTCTCAGTATATGGAACATTTAACACAAGCTGTGGAGAGCTACAAGCAGCGGATGGACTGGCTCACCAGCAACAGCCGGCAGGTCTTTGGTGTCATCTTGGAGCAGTGCATCACCATAGTGCTGGATTTTGGTGGCATGCTAGAGGAGGAGCTTAATCTGTGCCGAGATGCTTTAACCATGGTCCTCCAGGAGCAAGTGGCTCACATAGCCAAGTTCAATATCACATGGTGGTTCCCATAGGAAAGGAGTATTTGCCTGAAACTTCATGAGTAATTTTCATGTATCTGGAGCTAAGTAGCATCACTAACACAGTTAGCTCTGTGGATAGTGAAGAACTATAAACTTGTAATTTCTTAGATATCATTCCAGCAAAAACCCACAATGAGTCAGTATTTAAAACTTTTATCTATTTTGTGCAGGGCATTAGAAGAGATTTTAAAACAGCCTTCTCTTCAGTGTATGTCAAGGTCAAAATATAAGGATATTTATTATATTGAATATATGTTTAAGGCCATAAAATTCCTCTACACATTTTAGACTTTAGGTTTGATAATGAATTTCAGCATCACAAATTTTCACTGTTTTTCAGACTGAGTTTGCAGCTCAACTTGATTTCCTCTGTAAGCTGACCTCTCGTTTAATCAGAACAACAGGTGGCTGGCTTTATAGAAGTTCCCTTATTTCAGAATCTTCACAATTATTTACAGATTCTTGGATTCAGGAGAATTTGGCCTTCAGTGCTGACTTCTCCTGTGGAACAGTTGCTCTGGTTCCTTGACAAAAGATACCTGGATGAGAAGGCCATCTATCTGAGTCTTTCTTTTCTAAGTAAAATATTTTCAGCTAAAACAGATGACACCTTCGAAGATACTGCCTGATTGTATTTGTTTTATCCTAGGTTCCTATTTCTATCACAGATAAATTATTGAAGGAATTAAGTGATTAAGTCTATAGTGCCTTCTTTCTTGGAAATATGTGCTATAGCATATATGCCACCTAGCCAGATCCTCTATGCAGAGGCCACACAGAGGTGACACAGAAGTGAGGCAACCTAGCCCTCTGGAAGTATAGACCAGGAGGGACAAATCAGGCTGATTCATTTAGTTCAGGATTCATATAATTCTTCCTATTACAAATTTATATATGACTCATGTTGCTGCTGCTGCTAAGTCACGTCAGTCATGTCCAACTCTGTGCGACCCCATAGATGGCAGCCCACCAGGCTTCCCCATCCCTGGGATTCTTCAGGCAAGAACACTGGAGTGGGTTGCCATTTCCTGCTCCAGTGCATGAAAGTGAAAAGTGAAAGTGAAGTCACTCAGTCATGTCTGACTCTAGTGACCCCATGGATTGCAGCCCACCAGGCTCCTCCGTTCATGGGATTTTCCAAGCAAAAGTACTGGAGTACTGGAGTGGGGTGCCATTGCCTTCTCCGTATGATTCATGTAATTCATTTAATTATAAACACAGAGATGAACTCAAGCAGCTGTTGTTTTTTTGAGGGAGGGGAGGATTTCCATCACATTTCCAGTCCCAAATTAAATGATTTAGTCAAGTTTCAAGAATTTTAAAACTTATACTCTGATGAATTCAAAGCAATACTGTTTTGATCCTAAAAAGGGTAACTGATAGGAATCTTTCAGAACAATGAAAACAATGTAATAAAAGAATTAGAAATAAACTTGTAGAGTAACTAAATTGTTGCTGATTTGCAAATCTTAATGCTTATAAACTTACTACTCATAGAAGACAGTTGCAACTAAACCTGCCTATTTGTGAAAATAACTTTCCTCAATAAATTTTCGACATTAAAATTTTTATGAAATACAGTTGATTTACAGTGTTATGTTAATTTCAGGAGTACAGCAAAGTAAGATTTATAGTGTTATGTTAATTTCAGGAGTATAGCAAAGTTAATTCAGTTATAAAAATTTATACCTATTCTTTTTTAGGTTCCTTTCCATTGTAGATTATTGCAAGATATTGAATATAGTTCCCTGTGCACTTTCCTCAATAATTTTAATGTACTTGGTAGCATTCAAATTTTTGAGATTTCTTAATTCTCTAAAGTGAAAAGTGAAAGTCACTCAGTGTGTCTGACTCTGCGACCCAGGCCAGAATACTATAGTGGGTATCCTTCCCCAGGGGATCTTCCCAACCCAGGGTTCGAACTCAGGTCTCCCGCACTGCGAATTCTTTACCAGATGAGCCACAAGAGAAGCCCAAGAACACTGGAGTGGGTTGCTTATCCCTTCTCCAGGGGATCTTCCCAACCCCAAAGATCGAACCCAGGTCTCCCGCATTGCAGTTGGATTCTTTACCAGCTGAGCTACAAGGGAAGCCCAAGAATACTGGAGTGGGTAGCCTATCCCTTCTCCAGCAGATCTTCCTGACCCAGAAATTGAACTGGGGTCTCCTGCATTGCAGGCGGATTCTTTACCAACTAAGCTATCAGGGAAGCCCTTCTATAAATGTTGTTTTTCCCAGTCAGTACAGCCTATGGAAAGTTGTGGTGCTTTGGACACTGCCTTAAATAGCTCACCTGTTTTCTCAGTAATTTTCAGAAGTCTGGGAGCTAGCTACATTTTCTTTCTCTCTAGTGACATTGGGTGTCTTGTTGCTTGTAGCTCTGAGACTGAGGGCTGACAGCTTCCTTGACCTCTGCCTGGTGACAGCCCCATGTGATTCCTTTCAGGGTTTCTCAAGAGCCTGTGAAATGGCAGGAAAATGCTGCTCCTGTGACAGCACCATCCATAGCTGCTGCCATCAGCTGGGTTGAGAAGTTGCCTTTTGAGCTGGCTTCGAGCCACACCAGCCGCCTGGAGGCTCTGCTGGAGGCGGGGAAGGATGAAGTGGTGAGTGTGTGTCTGTGTCTGGTCCCAGGTCACAAAAGTGGCTTTGAGCATATTCCTTCACACTCAGTGTCCTCACACTGCTTCGCAGCTGAGCCGGAGCCCTTCCTGTTGCATCACACAGACAGTGCCTCCTGGAATCCAGGAGCCCCAGAAGTCTTAATCTTGTTCACCTTGGAATCTGGATCAAATTGAGAAATAGATGACAGACCACACATGGGGATCAAAAGAGTATATCTAGTGGTGCAGAGGTGGATCAATCAAATCAGACTCTGCTCCCTGAGCCTGGCTGGGCTCCCCCTGCAAGGGGGAGATTGGGGCCACAAGGCACACTCTCATTTAACTGTTGCTGGGAGAACCGTGTGCTGCTCACAGCCTCTGAGCATCAAGGAAGGAAGGCAGTGAGGCCCTGATTGTGTATCTCTAATGCTTCAATTCCACTTTTCCACTTTTGCTCACATGATAATTAGATAAACCTGTCTCTTATGGGCTCTTTTGGATTCTTCCCTGGTGGCTCAGATGGTAAAGAATCTAAGATCCAAGTTTGATCCGTGGCTCAGGAAGTCCAGTCAGTACAGCCTATGGAAAGTTGTGGTGCTTTGGACACTGCCTTAAATAGCTCACCTGTTTTCTCAGTAATTTTCAGAAGTCTGGGAGCTAGCTACATTTTCTTTCTCTCTAGTGACATTGGGTGTCTTGTTGCTTGTAGCTCTGAGACTGAGGGCTGACAGCTTCCTTGACCTCTGCCTGGTGACAGCCCCATGTGATTCCTTTCAGGGTTTCTCAAGAGCCTGTGAAATGGCAGGAAAATGCTGCTCCTGTGACAGCACCATCCATAGCTGCTGCCATCAGCTGGGTTGAGAAGTTGCCTTTTGAGCTGGCTTCGAGCCACACCAGCCGCCTGGAGGCTCTGCTGGAGGCGGGGAAGGATGAAGTGGTGAGTGTGTGTCTGTGTCTGGTCCCAGGTCACAAAAGTGGCTTTGAGCATATTCCTTCACACTCAGTGTCCTCACACTGCTTCGCAGCTGAGCCGGAGCCCTTCCTGTTGCATCACACAGACAGTGCCTCCTGGAATCCAGGAGCCCCAGAAGTCTTAATCTTGTTCACCTTGGAATCTGGATCAAATTGAGAAATAGATGACAGACCACACATGGGGATCAAAAGAGTATATCTAGTGGTGCAGAGGTGGATCAATCAAATCAGACTCTGCTCCCTGAGCCTGGCTGGGCTCCCCCTGCAAGGGGGAGATTGGGGCCACAAGGCACACTCTCATTTAACTGTTGCTGGGAGAACCGTGTGCTGCTCACAGCCTCTGAGCATCAAGGAAGGAAGGCAGTGAGGCCCTGATGTGTATCTCTAATGCTTCAATTCCACTTTTCCACTTTTGCTCACATGATAATTAGATAAACCTGTCTCTTATGGGCTCTTTTGGATTCTTCCCTGGTGGCTCAGATGGTAAAGAATCTAAGATCCAAGTTTGATCCGTGGCTCAGGAAGATACCCTGGAGAAGGGAATGGCAACACACTCCAGTGTTCTCGCTTGGAGAATCCCATGGGCAGAGGAGCCAGCAGGCTACAGTCCATGGGGTTGCAAAAGGTTGGACATGAGTGAGTGACTAACACCTTTCTTTCTTATGAGAGGAAAAGTTATAAGACTCCTCACAGAACCCCAAGGATGAGGAAATAGGGTTTCCCCAACATCCATGCTTTGAGTCTTTTCTAATTCCTCTTCTTCACAGATGGGTCCATCAGGTGCTTTCCAAGGTGAAGTGTATCCCTGCTGGTACATCATCTGTTTTCAGATGCTAATGCATTCACATATATTTTTTGATAGAGACCTTTGGGAAATAAAGCTTTACCTGAAAGATGTGATTAAATGGTGGTGTTTTGTCTCTTTTAGCCATTAGGATGTGTATTTCTGTGAGTGACTATTAAGGACAGTGACAGGCTAGAGAGGAAGTACTCTGAGCAGGTGAGGTCCTTAGGGCAGCCTCAACTTTCTAAGTGGGGCTCTAAGCCTCAACTTTCTGCTTTGTCTTGGGATACAGATACTTAATCCTTACTAATTGATCCATATTAATTAATATTCATAATTAATTTCTGCTTCTACCCTGGAAGCCTGGGGATTCTGTAGATTTCAAGCTTTACTCCATTGTATAAGAAGTCATTTCTTGGGTGAGGCACCTTGAAAGGAGAGCCCTCAGTGGTCACCAGACTGTTTATTGATACTGAAGGTTGATGGTGTGAAATTGGAAACATACTGTTTATCTTTATAAAGCCAAAGGAACAAATGTTTTCCATTAAAGAAGAACAAAATACAAGCTGCTTTGTTCTTTGGCCTTTCAAGTTTGTTTTAACATCTGTAAAATTTCAAATGTCTGGACACTTTAATAAGCATTCAAGAAATGGAATATTTCCCAGGCTCTTGGATGTGTGTGTGTGCATGTGCACATGAGTGTTCTCTTTCTTTGTTCCCCTGGCTACTCTGGTCATAGCTGGCTCTGGCGACCTGACCTGACAGCAAGATTTCCTGGTGATCTTGCCTTTCTATTTTATGTCCTTCTGGTTTGTATGCCTCCTTTCTCTGGGATTTTTCCCTAGCCCAGGAAATGTATAACAATATAGTGAGTTCCAGGAAAGTTCTGTGGAAGAGAACATACCAAGAAAGGAGTTTCCAGGCATTGGCCACCAAATGCCACATGAAAACTCTTGAGCAGAGACTATGGGGTGTGAAAGATGTGGAATGTATTCAGACTGGTGTTCTCCACTCAGAACTTGTATCTGGCTGTGGTCCCGAGGAGAATGTTAGTAAATGCAACTGCCTCATATATGAAAATGCCATGCTCTATATCTTAAGATGAGTAAAGAAAAGCATGCGTGGTGACGTCCCTGGCAATCCAGTGACTAAGACTGAGCTTCCACTGCAGGGGACATAGGTTCAGTCCCTGATTGGGGAAGATACTGCATGCCAAGTGGTATGTCAAAAAAACACCACCACCACCACCCTATAAATAGGATAAGACTTAAAAGAACAAATCTATTAAAAACTTCCCTGGCAGTCCAGTTGTTAAGACTCCACACTTCCAATGCAGGAGGTACAGGTTTGATCCCTGGTCAGGGAACTGGACCCTACATGCTGTATCTAAAGATCCCACATGCCACAGCAATGACCCAGTGCAGCCAAATAAATAAGTATTTTCTTTTATAAAAAGAAAGAAAGGCAGTGTGAAGATAGTGGTCTCTGGGAAAGCATGTCCCCAGAATTCTGGAGCACAGATAACTGAGAGTTGACCAAAAACACAGGCAACTAAGAAGCTGAGTAAGAACCTTAGTGAATATTGAATAACCCCACAGCTTGATTAATGAAAGAAAGCAAATCCTGACCCACTGCTGGCTATAGCAGTTTCTAGTTGATGAAATCTTGAGGGAAAAAAATCTCTGTGTGAGGATTTCAGGTTCTTGGGTTATTGCCAGAGCAAAGAAGCTATGTTTGCACTCCTCGAGGCAGAGATACAGGGTGTCATAAGCTGTCAACAGAACAAGGAGAGATATTTGTCCTCACCACTTTCCTGTTGATGTACCAAACCCTCGACTATACTCCCTGTGTCTATTTCCCTGTCTTGAGCTTTGTGTGATTGTAGATCCCATGAGAGATGAAGCTGTCCTCATGCTACACATGGGCACCAGCACAGCTAGAAGACTAGTAACTGTGGCTCAGTGGAGCCTACTTCAGATGTCTTATGTGAGCCTAGGGTGCTGCAGTCCATGGAGCTGCAGAGACGGACACGACTGAGAGACTGAACAGCAGCAATGTAAAGGAACATCTGACACCATGAAGAGAATGACAGAGAATGCATTTTCTGGAAGAATAGTGTTAGCTGTCTAATTAAGAATCTGAAGAACACTTTCTTCCTCCTGTCAGTGTTTTTAGTTCTTTTCAGGTAACTGACTGGGAGAAATAGACAACATCCATTCGTCTTTACCTCCTATGAGGTACTTTTAAAAGTCAGAGACTTTGTGATGAAGGGCCTGAGAGTGTGAGGGATTAGATGGACTTTTTGTGCCCAGTTCGAGGAGGAGTGTGGTTGCAGTTGATGGGGCTCAGCTCCCAGTCTGGACCTCCTGCCACCTTGTCCCCACCTGCCTCCTTGGGCACAGACTGTCCCCCCTTTGCTGCCACTGACTGGCCATCCTAAGCAGCTGGGAGCTGACCGTCTGCCCACCTGTCTCTGGGCCAGATAGGCTTAAGTCTCAGCTTTGAAGTCGAGGTGAGGTAACTGACTATCTACCTTCAGCTAACCCGGGATGGGGAATGTGTAATTAGAGTCTCCTGAATCCTGAAGGGCTGGTGACACCTGTTTATCCCTTCCAACAGAAACATGTGCTGGAGGTTCTGGCCAGGCTATAAGTAGAGAATCACTTAGGGTGTTTGGTGGGGTTAGGTTTAGATGATGTGCGTTCCTGGCCCTCCCTGTGGTTTTTACTTCCTGAGATTTATGTACATGAGTAAGTGTAAGTCATCATGTTTCAGCTCTATCATGAAGCCACTTGCATAAGCTCCTTTTCACAGTGAAGAAACTGAACTTAGACCACTTTTCCAAGGTTATGGAACTCAGTAGTGGCAGAGGAGACCCTTAGAGCAGTGTGGTTAAGGGTGGGGTGAGACCATTGCTTGGGGCCCTTTGGATGGAGTTGATGTCTTTAAGTTAAGCAGGGACCACTTTGTCATTGTCTCCTTTCTGGGTAAGGTATGCATCTCCCAGATCCCTGGTTTAAGCTTGTTGTATGTGTGTGTCTTTCTCCTGACTTTTGGCCTGCCATGCCCCCTGACTGGCCTCAATTCCCCAGTTGTGTCTGTCTCCTGAGGTGAGACCAGAGGGTGAATCAGCTGGGAATATGCCCTCTTCCCCACACACAGCCTCAGACTGAGGATGCCTGAGTTTGCACTGTAGAATTCTGGCACCAATATGGGGAATTGCTAATAAGCTTCCTGCTCCCAGAGGTTATACCAGTACTTCTTTCATTCCTGGACTTGAAAATAGCCACTCCTGACCTCTTAATGTATTTGTGGGCTCAGAAGAAGCTTTACTCCAAATCTGCCAGTCATATCCTTCCCATGTAAAGCCTGAGACTTCTTGGCACCAGGCCTTGAATATCTCACTTCTTGACTTTGGCCCCCACACATCCTCAAGAAATGCTGAGGAGTGCTGCTCTTCTTTCTGCCCATTTATTTTTTTAAAGAAGCAGTTTTATAGAGATTATATGGCCCGTGAGTCTGATTCAAGGCTGGGGTGTGTCAGGGACATAAACCGATGGCACCACTGTTTTGCAGATTGAATCCATTTACTACTTTGTGGTGGGAGACATTCCTGAGGAATCCAAGGAGCTTCTCCTTCAGCGGCTTTGAAGATACCCTGTCCTGTCTGCACGGTGTCCTTCAATGCCAGAGGACAGGACACCATAGCCTTCCTGAAGGATTTGAGTGCCAAGACCTTTGGCAGGTAGGCCAAAAACAGGCTCCAGGGAGACCGAGTGAACTGGCTGCTTGCATGAAGTCAGCGGTGGGTTTCGATTCCGAGTGGTTTTCATGACCAATCAGTTGCTCTGGGATTTCCCTTGTGCTCCAGTAGTAAAGAATCCACCTGCAAACAAAGGGGACAAGGGTTAAATCCTTGGTCTGGCAAGATTCCACTGCTGCAGAGCAACTAAGCCTACAAGCCACAATTCCTGAGCCTCCAAGTGTAGAGCTCATGCTCCAAAACAAGAGAAGTCACCACAGTGAGAAGCCCACACACAGCGACGAGGACCCAGTGTGGCCAAAAAAATTGGTTTCTCTGTCCTTCTCTCTCCAGGAGCCTTTAGTCTCCATTCACCTTTGCACCTGTGTTGTTGTTGTTCAGTTGCTCAGTTGTGTCCTACTCTTTGCTAACCCATGGACTGCAGCATACTAGATTTCCCTGTCCTTCGCCATCTCCTGGAGTTTGCTCAAACTCGTGTCCATTGAGTCAGTGATGCTATCCAACAATCTCATTCTCTGTCACTCCCTTCTCCTCCTGCCCTCAATCTTTCCCAAAATCAGGTTCTTTTCCAATGAATCAGCTCTTTGCATCAAGTGGCCAAAGTATTGGAGTTTCAGTTTCAGCATCACTCCTTCTAGTAAATATTCAGGGTTAATTTCCTTTAGGATTGACTGGTTTGATCTCCTTGCTGTCCAAGGGGCTCTCAGATGTCTTCTCCAGCACCAAAAATTGAAAGCATCAGTTCTTCAGTGCTCAGCCTCCTTTATGGTCCAACTCTTACATCCATACATGACTACTGTAAAAAACCATGGCTTTGACTATATGGACCTTTGTCTGAAAAATGATGTCTTTGCTCTTTAATACACTGTCTGGGTTTGTCATAGTTTTTCTTCCAAGGACAATATATTCGAATTTCATGGTTGTAATCACCATCTGCTGTGATTTTTGAACCCAAGAAAATAAACCATGCCAGTGTTTCCATTGTTTTCCCATCTATTTGCCATGAAGTGATGGGACTGGATGCCATGATCTTAGTTTTTTAACTGTTGAATTTTAAGCCAGCTTTTACACTCTCCTCTTTCACTTTCATGTAAAGGCTTTTTAGTTCTTCACTTTCTGCCAAAAAGGTGGTATCATCTGGATATCTGAAGTTATTGCTATTTCTCCCAGCAATCTTGATTCCAGCTTGTGCTTCATCCAGCTCAGCATTTCACATGATGTCCTCTGCATATAAGTTAAATAAGAAGGTGACAATACTTGACATACTCTTTCCCAATTTGGAACCAGTCTGTTGTTCCATGTACAGTTCTAACTGTTGCCTCTTGACCTATATACAGGTTTCTCAGGAGGCAGGTCAGGTGGTCTGCTATTCCCATCTCTTTAAGAGTTTTCCAGTTTTTTATGATCCCCTTCATGGATCACTGCCTTGTTGTGGCAAAGAGGCTTGTATAACTTAATGAAACAATGAGCCATGGTGTGCAGGGCCACCCAAGATGGATGGATCATAGTGGACAGTTCTGACAAAACATGATCCATCCACTGGAGGAGGGAATGGCAAACCACCCCAGTACACCTGCAGTTTCTTCAGGAAATTAAGATCATGGCATTCAGTCCCATCACTTCATGGCAAATAGATGGGGAAACAGTGGAAACAGTGACAGACTTCATTTTCTTGGGCTCCAAAATCACAGCAGATGGTGAATGCAGCCATGAAATTAAAAGACGCTTGCTCCTTCGAAGAAAAGCTATGACCAACCTAGACAGCATATTAAAAAGCAGAGACGTTATTTTGCCAACAAAGGTCCATCTAGTCAAAACTATGGTTTTCCCAGTAGTCATATATGGATGTGAGAGTTGAACCATAAAGAAAGCTCAGCACTGAAGAATTGATGCTTTTGAACTGTGTTGTTGGAGAAGAGTCTTGAGAGTCCCTTGGACTGCAAGGAGATCCAACCAGTCCATCCTAAAGGAGATCAGTCCTGAATATTCATTGGAAGGACTGATGCTAAAGCTGAAATTCTAGTACTTTGGCCACCTGATGTGTAGAACTGATTCACTGGAAAAGACCTTGATGCTAGAAAAGATTGAAGGCAGGAGAGAAGGGGATGACAAAGGATGAGATGGTTGGATGGCATCACCAACTCAATGGACATGAATTTGAGTAAGCTCTGGGGGTTGGCAATGGACAGGGAAGCCTGGTGTGCTGTGGTCCATGGGGTCACAAAGAATCAGACACGAGTGAGTGACTGAACTGAACTGAACTGATGGTTGTGAGAAATAGACCATAAAGAAGTCAGAATGCTGAAGAATTGTCACTTTTGAACTGTAGTGTTGGAGAAGACGGTTGAGAATCCCTTGGGCAGCAAGGAGGTCAAACCAGTGAATCCTAAAGGGAATCAACTCTGAATATTCACTGGAAGGATTGATGCTGAAGTAGAAGCTCTAATACTTTGGCCACCTGATGTGAAGAGCTGACTCACTGGAAAAGATCTTGATGTTGTGAAAGATTGAAGGCAGAAGGAGAAGAGGGCGGCAGGGGATTAGATGTTTGGATGGCATCACCAATGCAGTGGACATGAACTTGGGCAAACTCTGGGAGATGGTGGGAGACAGGGAAGCCTGGCATGCTGCAGTCCATGGGCTTGCAAAGAATCGGACACAACTTGATGAGTGAACAACAACAATGCTTCCTAAGGCCCACTTGAATTTACAGTCCAGGGTGTCTGGCTCTCATTGAGTGATCAAACCATCATGGTTATCCAGGTCATTAAGATCTTTTTTTGTACAGTTTTGTGTATCCTTGCCACTACTTCTTAGTATCTTCTGCTTCTGTTAGTTTCATACCATTTCTGTCCTTTATTGTGCCCATCTTTACATGAAATGTTCCCTTGATATCTCTTGATATTTTCTTAAAGAGATCTCCAGTGTTTCCATTTCTATTGTTTTCCTCTGTTTCTTTGCATTATTCACTTAAGAAGTCTTTTTTTCTCTCCTTGCTATCCTTTGGAACTCTGCATTCAGTTGGGTATATCTTTCCCTGTATCCTTTGCCTATGAGTGGTATCATACAATGTTTGTCTTTCTGATTTATTTCATTTCATATGATAACCTCTGGGTCCATCCATGGTGCTGCGAATGGCATTGTTTCATTCTTTCTATGGTTGAGTAATACTCCATTGTATATATGTACCACATCTTCTTTATTCATTCATCTATTGATGGACACCTAGGTTGCTTCCATGACTTGGCTAGGGTAAATAGTGCACCATGAACATTGGTACACAGGTGCTTTTTGAGCTTTAAACTACATGGAACTGCCCCAGGGACCTTGTTAAAGTGCAAGTTCTGACTCAGTGAATCCAGGTGGGGCCCAGGAATGTGCATCCCTAGCCAGCTCCCAGGTGCTGCTGCTGCTCCTGGGACCTCACTTAGAGAAGTCAGGCCTTAAAAACTTGCCCACACTGAATTCTTTTTATAAGTCCTTATGCTCAGGTCCTGAGGGCAATGTGTGTTTGCTGAGTTAAAGCTGACTGAAGCCCATCAGCAGCCCATCAGATGAGTCAATAGTGCCTGTTATCACCAGATTTCCACACTGAGCCCTCAGGACTGTGGGCACTGCCTGGCCCCTCATTAGCTTCTTGGCTATCAAAACGGTGTTGACATGATGAAACCCTGGGAACAAAAGAATAAATCTCAGCACAGGGTATCGTTTTTCCAGGATCAGTAAATACCATTTGGTTGAGCTAAGTGTCCTTTAATGAACAGAAGAGTCATCAGTTAAAATCCCAATGGCTTCTCAGTTTTCTGTTCTGTTCTACCTTCTTGTTTTTTGTTTGTGGGAATTGACAAGGTACAGGGGAAAGCAGTGAACACTTGGAAGATGCTTAGCACCACAGAAGAGCAAATTCACAGCACTGGGATAATTAATAGACATGTGCACTTACTATCCTAATGTGGCAAATCTCTTCCTATTTCAGATTCCATGCATTTGCAGAGAGAACAGAGTGTGTAGAATTTCCTGCCTTTCCCATTAAGGATGGCGACAGTGTGATTACTTGGAATTCAAGGAAACTGAAAGGAAAACTCCCTCCAGGTATCTGGGGTCAAAAAGAAGTGTGTACTTTATGTCTTAATAACTCCAGATGATTCCTAGCCTTGAAAAATAAAGCACGAGGGAGAGAGACTAACCGTATCTTTTGTATTATTCATGTGGTACAAGGGCAGAGTTCATAGATGTTAATGGAGCATTTGGCAGCATGGCAACCAGGCATAAGTGTATTTATTACCTGAGGAAGTAGCCTCAGTGAGATGTGTTTCCTAACTTGGGAAACTTCTAGAGACATGGCCCCAGGCATGTAAGTGCAGTCTTCATTCTTGGACAGGCAGAGCTGCTCTGTGGCCCGGGTTGTCTGGAAGCTATAATGAGGATGCCTGCACTTCTTGTGGGTTTTCTGCTGCCTCCCCGTCAGGGCTGGCAGTGCTGCTAGATGTACATGCTGGATGATCCTGCCTCTTGTGAGGGCCAAGGGCATACAGGAAACTCTGGAGGCTGAATGAACTTCCTCTTTCATTCAAAAGATGTGATCAGAGAGTTTAATAGGCATTGAGGACAAGCTCAGGAAATGAGTGAGAAATAGTACTGTGATTCAGGAATCCAGTTCTAGAAGCTTCCTCCGAAAGCAGGAGATGGGAGTTTCTCTGGGGAGCTGATGAAATTGCTAAGCTCAAAATACACTGAGTAAACACCACCGAGAGGAGCGGAGCAGGGAAGGCAGCTCCTGTGGGAATGTGAGATGACCCAGCACAGAGGGCATTAGAAGTCTGAGAAAGCCTGTCCCGACCCCTATCTTCCTGCTCATTTATAATAATCATCAGAAAGATTTCTAACTTCAAACAGCCAGGAACTATTCTTTGGGGGTAGTTTGGGGCTGGGGAAGAAGTGCAGGGTACACATGTTTGCAAGTTTCCTCTGTTTACATAACAGTGTTGCAGAGGCTCCAGAGAAAAGGGCCCTGGGACTGCACTGGAGCCACTTGCATTCGCAGCTCGGGGGTTGACATACACTTTGTGAGTTCAGATTCTGGGTCGCTCCAGAGCAGGCGAAGGTTCCAGTTGAGCTCATCAGGGTCACTACTTTGGGTCACTTCACCTTTGCTCTGATGGTGAGGTGGACATCTCCAGGGGATTTGAGAAAACATCAGCTGATAAGCAAGACTGATGTTAATGTAAGAAAAACAGTAATTTAGGATGTATGCCTTGCCTTTGAAAGTAATTTATAAGATTAAACCTAGTGAGCAATGAATCAGTCAAGGTAAAGAATGTGAGATGTCACCAGCTCCCCAAGGCGCACCAGTGACCATAAATGGGGTTTAATTCAAGCCTATGTGTTCCTTGGCAACTTGTTATAAAGGGAAGCGTCTCTGTCTGCGTAGCTTACATTTTCAACAACTCTCTTTCAACAACCCTCTTTCCAATTCCCTTGAAACATACAAATCAAATTACAGATAAAAACAGTTTTATCCTAATGTGGCAAATCTCTTCCTATTTCAGATTCCATGCATTTGCAGAGAGAACAGAGTGTGTAGAATTTCCTGCCTTTCCCATTAAGGATGGCGACAGTGTGATTACTTGGAATTCAAGGAAACTGAAAGGAAAACTCCCTCCAGGTATCTGGGGTCAAAAAGAAGTGTGTACTTTATGTCTTAATAACTCCAGATGATTCCTAGCCTTGAAAAATAAAGCACGAGGGAGAGAGACTAACCGTATCTTTTGTATTATTCATGTGGTACAAGGGCAGAGTTCATAGATGTTAATGGAGCATTTGGCAGCATGGCAACCAGGCATAAGTGTATTTATTACCTGAGGAAGTAGCCTCAGTGAGATGTGTTTCCTAACTTGGGAAACTTCTAGAGACATGGCCCCAGGCATGTAAGTGCAGTCTTCATTCTTGGACAGGCAGAGCTGCTCTGTGGCCCGGGTTGTCTGGAAGCTATAATGAGGATGCCTGCACTTCTTGTGGGTTTTCTGCTGCCTCCCCGTCAGGGCTGGCAGTGCTGCTAGATGTACATGCTGGATGATCCTGCCTCTTGTGAGGGCCAAGGGCATACAGGAAACTCTGGAGGCTGAATGAACTTCCTCTTTCATTCAAAAGATGTGATCAGAGAGTTTAATAGGCATTGAGGACAAGCTCAGGAAATGAGTGAGAAATAGTACTGTGATTCAGGAATCCAGTTCTAGAAGCTTCCTCCGAAAGCAGGAGATGGGGTTTCTCTGGGGAGCTGATGAAATTGCTAAGCTCAAAATACACTGAGTAAACACCACCGAGAGGAGCGGAGCAGGGAAGGCAGCTCCTGTGGGAATGTGAGATGACCCAGCACAGAGGGCATTAGAAGTCTGAGAAAGCCTGTCCCGACCCCTATCTTCCTGCTCATTTATAATAATCATCAGAAAGATTTCTAACTTCAAACAGCCAGGAACTATTCTTTGGGGGTAGTTTGGGGCTGGGGAAGAAGTGCAGGGTACACATGTTTGCAAGTTTCCTCTGTTTACATAACAGTGTTGCAGAGGCTCCAGAGAAAAGGGCCCTGGGACTGCACTGGAGCCACTTGCATTCGCAGCTCGGGGGTTGACATACACTTTGTGAGTTCAGATTCTGGGTCGCTCCAGAGCAGGCGAAGGTTCCAGTTGAGCTCATCAGGGTCACTACTTTGGGTCACTTCACCTTTGCTCTGATGGTGAGGTGGACATCTCCAGGGGATTTGAGAAAACATCAGCTGATAAGCAAGACTGATGTTAATGTAAGAAAAACAGTAATTTAGGATGTATGCCTTGCCTTTGAAAGTAATTTATAAGATTAAACCTAGTGAGCAATGAATCAGTCAAGGTAAAGAATGTGAGATGTCACCAGCTCCCCAAGGCGCACCAGTGACCATAAATGGGGTTTAATTCAAGCCTATGTGTTCCTTGGCAACTTGTTATAAAGGGAAGCGTCTCTGTCTGCGTAGCTTACATTTTCAACAACTCTCTTTCAACAACCCTCTTTCCAATTCCCTTGAAACATACAAATCAAATTACAGATAAAAACAGTTTTCTTAGAATGAGGTCCTCAGGGTGTGGCCTGCCATTCTAATGCCATTTCAATGATCACATGTTCTGAACTAGGGAGAGAATCCCAAATCCTAAATATGTGATCTTGTTCCTTTAATCCATCACGGTGTCCTAGAAATGACAACATTTCTACCAACCTACCTCTCCTACTCAAAAAAAAAAAAAAAAAAAAAAAAACAGCCCAGAAATCCTTGAGATGGTTTTGGTTTGGAAAATATGTGCTTTTCAGCCTCACTCAGGCTCAGAGGCAGTTCTCCAATCTTGCCCTGATCAGTTCCCCCTCCCTGTCTCTCCATCATCTATCTCAAGCATTTATCAGTTGAGCTCCTTCAAGGCCCTCTTTCATCTCCTCTGGAGATGACTCCGCCTTCTGTTATGTAGAAAAGACATACTGTCAAGTGCGGAGTTGGAGGAGCAGTGCTCAGAGAAGCGAACTGGCAACTGAAAGAAATGTTCTGCTGTTTCTGACTTTGAGTTTCCAGAGTGTGAGTTCCCCTCACTTCATGCACTACATCAAGACTATAAACCTCTGTAGTCAAGATAATAGTTTTTAAAAACTGTTGTAAAATGTACATAACATAAAATTTATCATCTTAAGGACTTCCCTGACAGTCCAGTAGTTAAGACACCATGCTGCAGAGGGCATGGGTTTGATCCCAGGTCGGGGAACTAAGATCTCATATGCCAAGTGGCACAGCCAAAAAAAATTTATCATCTGAATCATTTTTAAAGTGTTAAGTACATTCTCTAAACTCAGGAGTGTCAAGTACCTTCACTGTGTTGTGCAACCATCTCCAGAACTTTGTCCCTCTTGGAAAACTGAAACTCTGTACCCATTAAAAAAAACTCTCCATTTCTCCCTCTCCACAGCCCTGCCCCCAACATTTACCATTCTGCTTCCTGCCTCTGAATCTGTTTTAGGTAATTGGAATCATACAACATGTGTCATTTTGTGACTGGCTAATTTTACATAGCACATGTCCTCAGGGCTCATCCATGTTACAGCATGTGTCAGAATTTCCTTCCCTTTAAAGGCTGAAGGCAATGGCACCCCACTCCAGTACTCTTGCCTGGAAAACACCATGGATGGAGGAGCCTGGTGGGCTGCAGTCCATGGGGCCGCTAAGAGTCGGGAGCGACTGAGCGACTTAACTTTCACTTTTATGCATTGGAGAAGGAAATGGCAACCCACTCCAGAATTCTTGCCTGGAGAATCCCAGGGACAGAGGAGCCTGGTGGGCTGCCGTCTATGGGGTCGCACAGAGTCGGACACGACTGAAGCGACTTAGCAGCAGCAGCAGCAGCAAAGGCTGAATAATACTGCATTCTCTCTTTGTGTGTGTATAGGGTGCAAATCCAAGGCTGGCCACTTTCTTTGGTTTCTAGAATTCAGTTTAATGTTTGATTCCAGAGCCCTACTATCGCAGCAGATTAGGGAAAGTTAACCCCAGTCGTTCCCAGGGATGACTGCTGAGCTTTTCCCACAGCTTGGAGATCCTCAGCTGTGCTAAGGCATCAGAAGGTGACTCTAGTAGTTGGACATCTATTCCTGCAAATTGCCCTATAATTATCTCCTGTGCCCATCTTATGGTCACTCCATGCTGAGCAGTTCTCTGCTGCTCCTGTGCATGGTGGCTTTGGATGTGGGAGTCCTTTGTAGACTCTACCCCCCCAACCCCACCATTTACCCTGGGCCTTCGTCCCAAGGTGCTGCAGAGACTCAGAGCCAGTTCTTACCTTATCCCAGGATGCTCTTTTCTTCCCCAAGCCAAGGGGAATCTCCTTCTAATCTGGGATAATGCTTCTCTTCCTACTGCTTCTTAAAGCTGCCTGCTTTGTAAACCCTAGCACCTCTCCTCAGGGGGTGGGGGATGGGGTTAGGTTTCAGTAGAAAAAGCCAGAATGTCTTGCAGGCTATTTCATCTTTCTGGGCTGCCTTTTTTGGGCAGCTTTACTGTGTTCCTGATACCTGCATCAATGTGGAGGAAGGAGATGGGGAAGAGAAAAATAGAGGGAGAACAGATGAACATAAAAAATATGATCCAACGATACATGTAGAAGAAAACAATAGAATGGGAAAGACTAGAGATCTCTTCAAGAAAATTAGAGATACCAAGAGAACACTTCATACAAAGATAGGCACAATAAAAGACAGAAATAGTATGGACCTAACAGAAGCAGACAATATTAAAAAGGGGTGGCAGGAATATACAGAAGAACTATACAAAAAAGATCTTCATGACCCAGATAACCACCAAGGTGTGATCACTCACCTAGAGCCAGACATTCTAGAATGAAAAGTAAAATGGGCCTTAGAAAGCATCACTATGAACAAAGCTAGTGCAGGTGATGGAATTCCAGTTAAGCTGTTTCAAATCCTGAAAGATGATGCTGTGAAAGTGCTGCACTCAATATGTCAGCAAATTTGGAAAACTCAGCAGTGGCCACAGGACTGGAAAAAGTTTTCATTCCAATCCCAAAGAAAGGCAATGCCAAAGAATGTTCAAACTACCACACAATGGCACTCATCTCACATGCTAGCCAAGTAATGCTCAAAATTCTCCAAGCCAGGCTTCAACAGGACATGAACCAAGAACTTCCAGATGTTCAAGTTGGATTTAGAAAAGGCAGAGGAACCAGAGATTAAATTGCCAACATCTGTTAGATCATAGAAAAGGCAAGAGAGTTTCAGAAAAACATCTACTTCTGTTTCATTGACTGCATGGGTCACAACAAACTGGAAAATTCTTAAAGAGATGTAAATACCAGACCACCTTACCTGCCTCCTGAGAAACCTGTATGCAGGTCAAGAAGCAAAAGTTAGGACTGGACATGGAACATGGAAAGGAGTATGCCAAGGCTGCATATTGTCACCTTGCTATTTAACTTACATGTATAGTACATCATGTGAGATGCTAGATTGGATGAAGCACAAGCTGGAATCAAGATTGCTGGAGAAATAGCAATAATCTCAGATATGCTGATGACACCACCCTTATGGCAGAAAGCAAAGAGGAACTGAAGAGCCTCTTGATGAAAGTGAAAGAGGAGAGTAAAAAAGCTGGCTTAAAACTCAACATTCAAAAAACTAAGATCATGGCATCCAGTCCCATCACTTCATGGCAAATACATGGGGAAACAATGGAAACAGTGACAGACTTTATTTTCTTGGGCTCCAAAATTACTGCAGGTGGTGACTGCAGCTGTGAAATTAAAAGACACTTGCTTCTTAGAAGAAAAGCTACTACCAACCTAGACAGCACATTAAAAAGTAGAGCCATTACTTTAACAACAAAGGTCTGTCTAGTCAAAGCTATGGTTTTTCCAGTAGTCATGTTTGGATGTGAGAACTGGACCATAAAGGAAGCTGAGTGCCAAAGAACTGATACTTTTGAACATGTGTTGGAGAAGACTCTTGAGAGTCCCTTGGCCTGCAAGGAGATCAAATCAGTCAGTCCTAAAAGAGATGAGTCCTGAATATTCACTGGATGGACTGATGCTGATGCTGACGCTCCAATACTTTGGCTACCTAATGTGAAGAACTGACTCATTGGAAGAGACTGATGCTGGGAAAGATTGAAGGCAGGAGGAGAAGGGGACAACAGAGAATGAGATGGTTGGATGCATCACTGACACGATGGACATGAGTTTGAGCAAACTCTGGGAGTTGGTGATAGACAGGGAAGCCTGGCATGCTGCAGTTCTTGGGTAGCAAAGAGTTGGACACAACTGAGTGACTGAACTGAACTGAATGATGAGCATAAATATGACCTTTTATAGAGGTGAAACCTTAACCCCAGGATGGGCTTTCTCTGAAGGAAGATAATATATCCAGTTGCTATTTTTTTGTTTTATAAAATAACACCTCAGGAATCAGTGTTGGAGAATGGAAAATGGAGAGTTGGGATGCTACTGGTGATGCATGTAGGTTTGGATCTGTTCTGTTCAGTATGGGAGCCACTGAACACCTGTGGCTAGTGAGCATTGAGGTGTGAATCCAATTTGAGATGCATTGTAAGGAATCCCCTGGTGGTCCAGTGATTAGGATTCCATGCTTTTACTGCTGGGGGCCCAGTTCAATCTCTGATCCAGGAACTGAAATCCCACAAACTGTACCGAGTGGCAAAAAAAAAAAAAAAAGGTGATGCTCTGTAAGTGAAAAATACACCTAGGATCTCAAACACTTGAGTGGGGGAAAATGCAAATTACCACATGAAAAAATGTGAATTATCATAAAATCTACTTAATATAGATTAAATGTCAAACTGATAACATAAAAATATGCATTGCATCAAATATATTGATAAAATTTCTTTCTAACTTAATAGTGGCTACTAGAAAATTAGAAATTATATATGTGGTTCACCTATTGAATTAGTATTGGATTGTATTGCTCTAGAGACACACTAGCTGCATCATCACTTAAGTAGCTGTGTAACTTTGGGAAAGTTATTTAACCTTTCTGCTTCCTTTTCTCATCTATAAAATGGGACTAATAAATTATTATTATATTATACTATATTATATTACTGTTTAGGGCCATGTGCTCAGTTGCTCAGTCATGTCCAACTCTTCATGACCCCATGGACTATGGCCCACCAGGCTCCTCTGTCCATGCGATTCTCCAGGCAAGAATACTGGAGTGGGTTGCCATTTCCTTCTCCAGGGGATCTTCCTGACCCAGGGATCAAACTGCATCTTTTGCATCTCCTGCATTGGCAGGTGGATTCTTTACCTCTGTGCCACCTGGGGAGCATATTGCTATATATTATTCATGTTAAATGATGAGGAGGTGGAGAAAAATAAAGTGTTGTACTATGTTCAGGGAACTCAAATGCAATAAAATTAAAGGCCCAGACTTTGGAGCCAGACCTAAGTTTGGATTTACCACTTAGCTATGTGATCTTAGTTCAGGTACTTAACTAATCTGATCTTTGGTCATCTTTTGCATCTCCTGCATTGGCAGGTGGATTCTTTACCTCTGTGCCACCTGGGGAGCATATTGCTATATATTATTCATGTTAAATGATGAGGAGGTGGAGAAAAATAAAGTGTTGTACTATGTTCAGGGAACTCAAATGCAATAAAATTAAAGGCCCAGACTTTGGAGCCAGACCTAAGTTTGGATTTACCACTTAGCTATGTGATCTTAGTTCAGGTACTTAACTAATCTGATCTTTGGCTTTCTTATTTATGAATGGAGATGATGATGTTTGGGGCTTTCCACATGGCACTAGTGGCAAAGAAGCCACCTGCCTTTGCAGGAGGCATAAGAGACTTGGGTTCAATCCCTGGGCCAGGAAGATCCCCTGGAGGAGGGCATGGCAATCCATTCCAGTATCCTTGCCTGGAGAATCCCAAGGGCAGAGGAGCCTGGCGGGCTACAGTCCATGGGGTTGCAGAGTCAGACCTGACTGAAGTGACTGAGCATGCAGCACGCATGATGATGTTCACCTTATGGGTTGTTAGGAATATATTTATATATATATGTATGTGTGTATATATGTGTGTGTGTGTGTATATACTGTATAAAACACTTTGTGTATGTATACATGCACACACAGTGTTTTAAGCAGTACCTGGTACATAGTTAACCAGTCAATAATTTATAAGTTGTTATTGTCATAACCATCATCCTGTGGGTTACTCTACTGTTATTACCCCCAGGTAAGCAACTTAAAGATTGAATTTGTTTACCTTTACTTCTGTCATTCCAGTTCTCATGTTTGTTTTAATTCTTCTATTGAGTACATTTAGTTCTCACTTGCAGTCCATCTGCTTTGGTTTCCCAAGCCATCCCTTGGTTAACTAAAGTTTATCTTCTGATAGTTTCTCCAAGGAGAGAATCAGAGAAAAAATATCTCCAGTGTTTCCGAATGTTCTTTTCTACCTCTTATACTTAGACATCTTGGCTGGATGGAAACCTCTGGCTCACATTTTGTTTGCTTGTGTATTACGGGTTGTGTATCTTCTCATAGATCATGCTACCGAGAAGAACTCCAAGGACAGCTTGGTATTTTTTTCTTTCATAAGTGACTTGTCTTTTTGCCTGGTTGCCCAGGAGTTTCTTTTATTCCACCAAGCTTTATTGAGATACAATTGACATATTGTACTGTGAAAGTTTAAGATGTACAGTGTGATGGCATGATACACATATATTGCGAAATGATTATCATAATAAGCTTAGTTAAAGCATCCATCACCTCACATAATTATATTTTTTGTGTTTTGAGAGCATTCAATATCTATTCTCTTAGCAACCTTCAAGTTTGTAATACAGTATTGTTAAATATAGTCACCACACTGTACATTAGATCTCCAGGATTTATTCATCTAATAACTAGAAATGTGTACCCTTTGACCAATTTCTGTCCATTTCTCTCACCCCAGCCGCTGACAACAACCATTCTACTTCCTCTTTCTACAACTTTGGCTCTTTTTGTTTTCACATATAAGTGAGATCATAATAGCATTTTGTCTTTCTAATTTATTTCACTTAGCTGCCCTCAGAGTTCCTTCTATCTCATGACTGATTAATATTGCATAGATAGATGTTTTAAATTTTTATGCCCATAAAAAATAAAATCACATTTTCTAAATCCATTCATCTGTCAGTGGATAATTAGGTTATTTCCATGTTATGACTGTTGTAAATGATGCTGCTATGAACATGGGAGTACAATGTCATTTTAAGACAGTAATTTCACTTTGTTTGGTTATATACCCAGAAGTGGGATTTCTGGATCATATGATAGTTCTTTTTCAGATTCTTGAGGAACCTCCATCCTGTTTTTTGTAGTGGCTTCACAAGTTTACATTTCCTACCAACAGTGCACAAATGTTGCCTTTTCTCTACATTCTCACCAACACTGTTATCTTTTTATAATAGCCCTTCTAACAGGTTTGCAGTGATATCTTGTATTGTTTGTTTTTCTCTGATAATTAGTGATGTTGAGCACCTTTTCATGTATCTGTTCACCATTTGTATGTCTTCTCTGGTAAAATATCTATTCAAGTCATTTGCCCATTTTAATTGGATTGTTTGTGTTTTTGCTATTAAGTTGTTTGAGTTCCTTTACATTTTCTGTGTTAAATCCTCCTCAAATAAAAGGTTGGTAAATATCTATTATACTTCCATTCTGTAGGTTGCCTTTTGTTTTACTGATAGTTTCTTTCTCTGCAGACAATTTTTAGTTTGATATAGCCCCACTTATTTATTTTTGCTTTTGTTACTTGCTCTGTTGGTGTCCTACCTTCCAAAATTGTTGCCAAAACCTGTGTCAAGGGGCTTTTCCCCTATGTTTTCTTCTAGTAGTTTTACAGTTTCAAAATGTTTAAATTACTTAAGTTTAAGCCTTTAATCCTTTTAGAGTTGATTTCACAAGTGGCATAAGATAGAGGTCCAGTTTCGTTCTTCTAGTGTGAATATTCAGTTTTCCTAACACCATTTATGAAAGAGACTATAATTTTTCTATTGAGGATTCTTGGCTCCTTTGTCAGGTATTAGTTGACTTTATATGCACAGACCTAGAGACTATCATACTTAGTGAAGTCAGAGAAAGACAAGTGTCATATGATATCACTTATAAATGGAATCTAAAAAGAGATACAAATGAACTTGCTTATAAAACAGACTCATAGACATTGAACACAAATTTGTGATTACCAAGAGGGAGAGGGTGGGGGAGGGATAAATAAAGAGTTTGGGATTAGCAGATACACATGACTATTTGTAAAATAAATAGACAACAAAGACTTACTGTATAGCATAACTATGTCTCAATTTAAAAAAATATGGGAAAAAAGGAAATTCCATTGCAGTCCAGTGGTTAAGATGCTGAGCTGCCCCTGCAGGGGGTGTGGGTTCAATCCCTGGTTGTGGAACTAAGATGCTGTATAGTATGGGGGTCGGGGGAGAGATGTGGGATTTAAAAAAAAAGAAGTAGAAAGGAGTGAATTCCTTAGAAAAGATGATTTTCTGAGAGAATTTTTGTGTCCAGTACACCTGGCAAAATGGTATTAGGAAATCTGTTCTGCTCCATGGTATTGTTCTGAGGTCCAAAAATGGTGTGGCTGTAAAACTTTGGCTGATTCTACCTTTGGAAACTAAACTTTTTTGTGTGTTGGTGAAGGGAAAATGCATGAAAGAAACTAGGTATTACAAAACCAAATTTTACTTATTTTAAGGTATGGCTGTCTGGCTTAAGGAAGAAAAGCAACCAAGTTCTTATCCTTGGAAGACTGCCGGGGTCCAGCCCCGGTGGATCCAGGGTGATTCAAAAGTGGCGACGGAGTAGGCA
>SJYC01098589.1:0-16709 GCA_006408675.1 Madoqua kirkii
CAAAAACCTCTTATTTATTGAGTGCCTGTGTTGAGCCTATACAACATTATTCCACAGATAATTAAGGCCCAGATATTAATGTACTTCCTAAAATATTCTAGCCAATATTAATATATATTAAAGATAACATGGAATCTCTATTTCTTAGTAAAAAGCTATTTATTAACAGGCAAAAGAAATGTCCGTATTTCTAATGTATGTGGAGCTATCCATTAAAACCAAAGTATTCTGAGGCATGGGACATACTTCTTAAGCATTTTAAAGAGGAATTGGATGGCTGTCCAAACATAAAGTAAAACAAATAAAACTTCTCATGGGTTTATGCAATCTCATCCATTTCCAACTGTCCTTTGTTAAAGCAACATTTACCTTACATTACCCCAACAGAATATCAGAAAATTCTGTTTTCTCCCCCTGTGACTGCCAGTTAAGAATTTTAATGGCACTTTCAAGTCTGGATGAGGGATTAACATCAATCCTCCTCCAGTCTCCTTTATTTCTTGGCAAATATCTCTTACCACTGAAACCAATGTGGTTTCCACTCAATCCCTCAGGACACTGAACTCCCACTTTTTGAAAGGTAACCCAGAAGCCATTAGGCCATTTTCACAGGAACAGTAATTCACCTCAATACACCCTTCAAATATGTTAAGTAAGTGAGAGTAAACCTGGTGTTCCTTTTGTACTGTAGTTCAACTATGAACTCAATTGTTAAAAGCTAAAGTGGAGATACACTAATAGCATGACCACCTGCTGTTCTTTGTGACAGGCACCACTGCCCCTTGACCCTGAAAAGCATAGCACTGTCACCCAAAACCAGGCATCTCAGAAGTTTGGGGATAAATACACACACACACACACACACACACGCACGCACGCACTTCAGTGTGCATTATCTAAGGATTTATGCTGTCATTATAGTGCTAAGGGTACCAGTAACCTTTGTTCTCAAATGTGTGTTTGCAATATTGTCAAGCCAAGTGATTTGTGCGTATGTGTGCGTTAGTGGAAATAGTTGCCTTTTCCAACATCAGGCATAGCTTACTTTTTGAATTTAAGGTCTAAATTAAAGCAAATGATGGATCTTAAGATTATATATACGAAGAAAGGTAGCTTTCTTCTCACTTTTGGGAGAACTATATATCATAAACATATTTTTTACAGTCCTGCCCAATGATATCATCAAGATTCTTTCTTTTCTAAATACTCAATGATCTATTATTCAAGCCAAAATATTGTAGGCTTTTTCGTTTTCACTTATTATTCAGATCAACTGTCTCATGATTATGTAACATCTCATAGCCCATCAGTGTCTTGAGTCTGAGAAAAGGTAGATGGATTTTTCTCTTATCTGAATTGTTAGATTCAAATAAATGTGAATCAAAAGATTTTACTCTTTTGTGATATCAGTTATTATGGTCTGCTGGCTGACAGATTAAAAACAGGACAGTTCAGATCAGCTCAGGTATATTCAACACTTTGCAATCCCATGGACTGCAGCACGCCAGGCTTCCTTGTCCATCCCAACTCCCAGATCTTAATCAAACTCATATCCATTGAGTTGGTGATGACATCCAACAATCTCAACCTCTTTAGTCCCCTTCCTTCCACCTGCAATCTTGTGCAGCATCAAGATATTTTCCAATGAGTCAGTTCTTTGGATCAGGTGGCCAGCGTATTGGAATTTGAGCCTCAACATCAGTCCTTCCAATGAATATCCAAGACTGATTTCCTTTAGGATTGACAGGTTGGACCTCCTTGCAGTCCAAGCGACTCTCAACAGTTTTCTCCAATACCACAGTTCAAAAGCATCCATTCTTTAGTGCTCAGCTGTCTTTATAGTCCAACTCTCATACATGACTACTGGAAAAACAGTAGCTTTGACTAGATGAACTTTGTTGGCAAGGTAATCTCTCTGCTTTTTACTCCAATACCACAGTTCAAAAGCATCCATTCTTTAGTGCTCAGCTGTCTTTATAGTCCAACTCTCATACATGACTACTGGAAAAACAGTAGCTTTGACTAGATGAACTTTTGTTGGCAAGGTAATCTCTCTGCTTTTTAATATGCTGTCTAGGTTGGTCATAGCTTTTCTTCCAAGCAGTAAGCATCTTTTAACATCACGGCTGCAGTCACTATGTACAGTGATTTTGGAGACACCCCCCCCTCCCCGAGAATAAAGTCTCTCACTGTTTCCATTGTTTCCTCATCTATTTGCCAGGAAGTGACGGGACCAGATGCCATGATCTTAGCTTTCTGAATGTTGAGATTTAAGCAAACTTTTCGCTCTCCTATTTCACTTTCATCAAGAAGCTTTTTAGTTCTTCACTTTCATAAAGTGAAAAGTGAAAGTGAAGTTTCTCAGTCGTGTCCAACTCTTTGTGACCCCGTGGACTGTAGCCCACCAGGCTCCTCTGTCGATGGGATTCTCCGGGGATCTAAGGTTATTGATATTTCTCCTGTTAATCTTGATTCAAGCTTGTGCTTCATCCAGCTTGGCATTTCACATGATGTACTCTGCCTATAAGTTAAATAGGCAGGGTGAGAGTATATAGCCTTGATATACCCCTTCCCCAATTTAGAACCATTGTGTTGTTCCATGTTCAGTTTTAACTGTTGCTTCTTGACTTGCATACACATTTCTCAGGAGGCAGGTCAGGTGGTCTGGTATTCTCATCTCTTGAAGAATTTTCCATAGTTTGTTGTGATTCACACTGTCAAAAGTTTTGGTGTAGTCAATAAAGCAGAAGTATATGTTTTTCTGGAACTCTTGTGCTTTTTCAAATGATCCAATGGAGTGTGGCAATTCGATCTCTGGTTCTTCTGCCTTTTCTAACTGCTTGAATATCTGGAAGTTTGAGGTTCACTTACTGTTGAAGCCTGGCTTGGATAATTTTGAGCATTACTTTGCTAGCATCTGAGATGAGTGCAATTGTGTGGTAGTTTGAGCATTCTTTGGCATTGACTTTCTTTGGGACTGGAATGAAAACTGACCTTTTCTCAGGTCAAACAACAGGGAAGGAATACAGCTCTGCCCATGAACAGAAAATTGGATTAAATTTACTGAGCATGGCCTCACCCATCAGAACAAGACACAGTTTCCCCCTCAGTCAGTCTCTACCATCAAGATGCTTCCATAAGTGGTCCACTGGAGAGTGGACCACTGGAGAATGAAATGGCAAACCACTTCAGTACTCCTGCTTTGAGAAACCCATGAACAGTATGAAAAGACAAAAAGATAGGACATTGAAAGATGAACTCCCCAGGTCGGTACATGCTCAATACGCTATTGGACAAAAGTGGAGAAATAACTCCAGAAAGAATGAAGACATGGAGCCAAAGGAAAAACAACACCCAGTTATGGATGTGACTGGTGATAGAAGTAAGTTCTATGCTGTAAAGAACAATATTGCATAGGAACCTGGAATGTTAGGCCCATGAATCAAGGCAAATTGGAAGTGCTCAAACAGGAGATGGCAGGAGTGAACACTGATATTTTAGGAATCAGTGAACTAAAATGGACTGGAAAGGGTGAATTCCAGATGACCATTATATCTACTACTGTGGGCAAGAATCCTTTAGAAGAAATGGAGTAACCCTCACAGTCAGCAAAAGAGTAGGAAATGCAGTACTTGGATGCAATCTCAAAATCAACAGAATGATTTCTGTTCATTTCCAAGACAAACCATTCAATATCACAGTAATCCAAGTCTATGCCTCTACCAGTACTGCTGAAGAAGCTGAAGTTAAATGGTTCTATGAAGACCTACAAGAACTTCTAGAACTAACACCCCAAAAAGATATATTTTTCATTATAGGGGATTGGAATGCAAAAGTAGGAAGTCAAGAGATACCTGAAGTAACAGGCAAATTTGGACTTGGAGTAATAAAAAGTAGGTCAAAGGCTAACAGAGTTTGCCAAGAGAACACACTGGTCACAGTTAACACCCTCTTCCAACAAGATAAGAGATGACTACACATGGACAACACCAGATGATCAACACCAAAATCAGATTGATTATATTATTTGCAGCCAAAGATGGAAAAGCTCTATACTATCAGTAAAAACAAGTCCAGGAGCTGACTATGGGTCAGATCATGAACTCTTTATTGCCAAATTCAGACTGAAATTGAAGAAAGTACAGAAGACCACTAAACAATTCAGGTATGACCTAAATCAAATACCTTACAGTTACAAAGTGGAAGTGACAAATAGATTCAAGGGATTAGATCTGATAGACAGAGTGCCTGAAGAACAATGGACAAGAGTTCATGACATTGTACAGGAGACAGTGATCAAGACCATCCCCAAGAAAAGAAATGCAAAAAGGCAAAATGGTTGTCTGAGGAGGCCTTACAAATAGCTGAGAAAAGAAGAGAAGTGAAAGGCCAAGGAGATAAGGAAAGATATACCCATTTGAATGCAGAGTTTCAAAAAATAGAGAGATAAGAAAGCTTTCCCCAGTGATCAATGCAAAAAAATAGAGGAAAACAATAGAATGGAAAAGACTAGAGATCTCTTGAAGAAAATTAGAGATATGAAGGGAACATTTCATGCAGATTGGGCTCAATAAAAGACAGATATGGTATGGACCTAACAGAAGCAGAAGATATTAAGAAGAGGTGGCAAGAATACACAGAAGAATTATACAAAAGAGATCTCCATGATCCAGATAACCACAATGGTGTGATCACTCACCTAGAGCCAGACATCCTGAGATGTGAAGTGGGCCTTACGAAGCATCACTATGAACAAAGCTAGAGGAAGTGATGGAACTCTAGTTGAGCTATTTCAAATCCTAAAAGATGATGCTGTGAAAGTGCTGCTCTCCATATGTAAGCAAATTTGGAAAACTCAGCAGCGGCCACAGAACTGGAATAGGTCAGTTTTCATTCCAATTCCCAAAAAAGGCAATGCCAATACAGAGACTATTTAATGAAAAATTATTTTCAAAAGCAATAGTAATTCGTACATAGCAGCCTTATCAGAGGCAAATAAAGATGTAGACACAAACATGACATCATACTTTCTACTCCCATGTGGCTCTCCTTTGACAAGCAGAGCCACTAGATAAAAGAGAAAAAAAGTAAAACTCTCATTTTCACTCTATGAACACATTATGGTTATATAACTGAAATGAATAGGAGAAATAATGTGTTGAATTTATTTATAACATGGGAATAGAGTTTTACCTATTTTTAGTTTAAGAAGAAATATGATGCCTGTTTAATGCTGCTGTTGATTTAGCCTGTGTCCTTATCTTTTATGGAGAACTTACAATAAATGAGCTAAAGGGAAATTTGGATAATTCATAAACACTCTAACATGAATAAAAGTATTCCCTATATTTTTTAAATCATAGAATTTACAAGTGAATACCAAGGGACCCCGTGATGGTGCATTGAATTAATTTATCAGCCTCCCATGTCTTTAAGTTTCTAAAAGACTAAATCTTTAAACCTGACATATGGGAGAGAGGTGATATATTGAATTAATTCTGTGCTCCCTTACTTTTGTTTGAAGTCCCATGTGTTACAGTGGACATTTGTCTCCATCACAGCCACACCACACTAAACATTTGATTTGTTAGTTCATTTGGTCAAATACCACTCAAATCTTGAAGAGCCTAGCTCAAGAGCTACAGCCCATTTATGAAGTTGGTCTAAGAGGTTTTTCCCTTCCAATTTCTCAGAATCCTGACTCTGTATTAGATCCATCCAGGACTTCAAAGGGATATTTACTTTCTGTTTCTTTTCTCAATAATGGATCAACAGGTACATATTTAGTATAGATTTTCCCTTATACATAATCATTTTCAGGGTTTTTAGTCTCACTTCCTTGGATGTCATTCTTTTTGCTATATAATCTCTGCCTAACATTGTAGTTAAATATGCTTCCCACATTCATTTTGCCATGACAGACATGGAATATATGTTTATATGGACAAATAACAAGAAGAGATCAGAGAAAACATTGAGAAATATATACACACTCTATCACCATCTTTGAAATATTCTGAAACTGGCTATAAGGCAATTAATATCTGTAGTTATATATAAAAGACTTTTCATATGCAGTATTTCACATAACCCTCACAGCAAAATGAAGTGATTTTCAATCCCAAGATAAATTTACATGTGGAGAAATGGAGTCTGGTAGGTGAAGTAACTAGTCCAAGACCACACAGCTGGTAAAGGGCAAAGCTGGGAATTTAACCAGGTGTAGTGAATTCATATAATTCCCCCAAATCATTCTTCTCCTCAGTGAAAGAGAAATTGGAATTTAAAACAATAAGACATAAATTAGCATCAATGAAAACAGGCAATATACAGAATAACTATGATCTATTGCACCTTTCCAGCACAGTAGAACAGAAGTGAATACCTATGAAATATGTATATCATTGCACTTACAAAGAGGAAATATGAACCCTCTCAGAATATGTGAGCTAAATACAATGTAAAATGCTCCCTGTGGTTGCCCTTTTGTGAAGCTCAAATAATAATCACATATTCAATGTCTATCTTCCCCACAAAACTGTAATCTCCACAAAGTGAAACAACAATTCTCCTATATATTCACATTGAGCAGGAAAATAATTTTACTTTTTATTCTATATTCTCGTCATTGTCAACTCTAGAGCCTCTAGGTTGCCCGGGACTGTATCAAAAGCTTCTGTTTCATCCTAGGCACAATACTGAAAAATACACCTAAGTTGTGAACATGAATTCTCTGAAGAGTGTTCCTAAATCCAGGCATGGAGTATCTAACACAAGGCACATACATTTAATACTTTTTCAATGAGTACTCTGAAAAGAATCCCTTAAAAAGTGGCAAAAACAATGGACAAGAGTTCATGACATTGTACAGGAGACAGTGATCAAGACCATCCCCAAGAAAAGAAATGCAAAAAGGCAAAATGGTTGTCTGAGGAGGCCTTACAAATAGCTGAGAAAAGAAGAGAAGTGAAAGGCCAAGGAGATAAGGAAAGATATACCCATTTGAATGCAGAGTTTCAAAAAATAGAGAGATAAGAAAGCTTTCCCCAGTGATCAATGCAAAAAAATAGAGGAAAACAATAGAATGGAAAAGACTAGAGATCTCTTGAAGAAAATTAGAGATATGAAGGGAACATTTCATGCAGATTGGGCTCAATAAAAGACAGATATGGTATGGACCTAACAGAAGCAGAAGATATTAAGAAGAGGTGGCAAGAATACACAGAAGAATTATACAAAAGAGATCTCCATGATCCAGATAACCACAATGGTGTGATCACTCACCTAGAGCCAGACATCCTGAGATGTGAAGTGGGCCTTACGAAGCATCACTATGAACAAAGCTAGAGGAAGTGATGGAACTCTAGTTGAGCTATTTCAAATCCTAAAAGATGATGCTGTGAAAGTGCTGCTCTCCATATGTAAGCAAATTTGGAAAACTCAGCAGCGGCCACAGAACTGGAATAGGTCAGTTTTCATTCCAATTCCCAAAAAAGGCAATGCCAATACAGAGACTATTTAATGAAAAATTATTTTCAAAAGCAATAGTAATTCGTACATAGCAGCCTTATCAGAGGCAAATAAAGATGTAGACACAAACATGACATCATACTTTCTACTCCCATGTGGCTCTCCTTTGACAAGCAGAGCCACTAGATAAAAGAGAAAAAAAGTAAAACTCTCATTTTCACTCTATGAACACATTATGGTTATATAACTGAAATGAATAGGAGAAATAATGTGTTGAATTTATTTATAACATGGGAATAGAGTTTTACCTATTTTTAGTTTAAGAAGAAATATGATGCCTGTTTAATGCTGCTGTTGATTTAGCCTGTGTCCTTATCTTTTATGGAGAACTTACAATAAATGAGCTAAAGGGAAATTTGGATAATTCATAAACACTCTAACACGAATAAAAGTATTCCCTATATTTTTTAAATCATAGAATTTACAAGTGAATACCAAGGGACCCCGTGATGGTGCATTGAATTAATTTATCAGCCTCCCATGTCTTTAAGTTTCTAAAAGACTAAATCTTTAAACCTGACATATGGGAGAGAGGTGATATATTGAATTAATTCTGTGCTCCCTTACTTTTGTTTGAAGTCCCATGTGTTACAGTGGACATTTGTCTCCATCCCAGCCACACCACACTAAACATTTGATTTGTTAGTTCATTTGGTCAAATACCACTCAAATCTTGAAGAGCCTAGCTCAAGAGCTACAGCCCATTTATGAAGTTGGTCTAAGAGGTTTTTCCCTTCCAATTTCTCAGAATCCTGACTCTGTATTAGATCCATCCAGGACTTCAAAGGGATATTTACTTTCTGTTTCTTTTCTCAATAATGGATCAACAGGTACATATTTAGTATAGATTTTCCCTATACATAATCATTTTCAGGGTTTTTAGTCTCACTTCCTTGGATGTCATTCTTTTTGCTATATAATCTCTGCCTAACATTGTAGTTAAATATGCTTCCCACATTCATTTTGCCATGACAGACATGGAATATATGTTTATATGGACAAATAACAAGAAGAGATCAGAGAAAACATTGAGAAATATATACACACTCTATCACCATCTTTGAAATATTCTGAAACTGGCTATAAGGCAATTAATATCTGTAGTTATATATAAAAGACTTTTCATATGCAGTATTTCACATAACCCTCACAGCAAAATGAAGTGATTTTCAATCCCAAGATAAATTTACATGTGGAGAAACGGAGTCTGGTAGGTGAAGTAACTAGTCCAAGACCACACAGCTGGTAAAGGGCAAAGCTGGGAATTTAACCAGGTGTAGTGAATTCATATAATTCCCCCAAATCATTCTTCTCCTCAGTGAAAGAGAAATTGGAATTTAAAACAATAAGACATAAATTAGCATCAATGAAAACAGGCAATATACAGAATAACTATGATCTATTGCACCTTTCCAGCACAGTAGAACAGAAGTGAATACCTATGAAATATGTATATCATTGCACTTACAAAGAGGAAATATGAACCCTCTCAGAATATGTGAGCTAAATACAATGTAAAATGCTCCCTGTGGTTGCCCTTTTGTGAAGCTCAAATAATAATCACATATTCAATGTCTATCTTCCCCACAAAACTGTAATCTCCACAAAGTGAAACAACAATTCTCCTATATATTCACATTGAGCAGGAAAATAATTTTACTTTTTATTCTATATTCTCGTCATTGTCAACTCTAGAGCCTCTAGGTTGCCCAGGACTGTATCAAAAGCTTCTGTTTCATCCTAGGCACAATACTGAAAAATACACCTAAGTTGTGAACATGAATTCTCTGAAGAGTGTTCCTAAATCCAGGCATGGAGTATCTAACACAAGGCACATACATTTAATACTTTTTCAATGAGTACTCTGAAAAGAATCCTTAAAAAGTGGCAAAACAATTTAATCAATGTGAAATGGTAAGCTGTGTAGATATATTGCTACTGCTACTGCTAAGTCACTTCAGTCGTATCCAACTATGTGTGACCCTATAGACGGCAGCCCACCATACTCATCCGTCCCTGGGATTCTCCAGGCAAGAACACTGGAGTGGGTTGCCATTTACTTCTCCAATGCGTGAAAGTGAAAAGTGAAAGGGAAGACGCTCAGTCGTGTCCCGACTCTTTGCGACCCCATGGACCACAGCCTACCAGGCTCCTCTGTCCATGGAATTTTCGAGGCAAGAGTATTGGAATGGTGTGCCATCACCTTCTTTGTGTAGATATATGGGCATCATTTAAAAATACCTGATGGATAAAACATGATAAGGTGCATATACTTAGGAGAATTGTCAAGAAATGAAGTCAAGAGTTTTGCAAAATTAGGTGGAAGAAGCAAGGAGGCAGTTTCTGGTGAGGTGTCCAGTGGAAGCTTTGCCAGAAGCACTCTAACATGTTGGAAAGAGCTTTCGAGGCAGAAGGTGTGGTTTCCCTATATACTGGCCATGCAGCTTTAGACAATCCATTTAAATCCCCTGATACTTTATGTGGATTTGGTTTTGCTGCCCGGTCCACACAAAAGCATTCAGAGAACCATAGACTACAGCAAGGTTTGTTTTATTTTGTTTTGTTTAGCTATGTAGGTCTACTGACCACTACTACAATGTTTAAATTAAGCTCATGCTTCCTTCTGTTAACAAAGACAACGAAAGGCCAGATCAATCCTGATTACCTCAGGAAATGTTGCTTTAAAGATAATAAGCTCCTTTGGCTATGAAGTAATTCATCCATTCAGAAAAACTGCCCCAGAAACAGGTTTTAAAATGAGGAGTGAGCAGCCTTCCCATCATTAGGTAGGCCTACAGGACACCTACCTTCCTTTTATTATCTGACACTTTGTGACCCATGGACTGTAGCCTTCCAGGCTCATCTGTTCATGGAATTCTCCAGGCAAGAATACTGGCAGGGGTAGCCATTCCCTTCCCCAGGGAGAAGGATCTTATCAATCCAAGGAGCAAATCTGGGTTTCCTGCATTGCAGGCAGATTCTTTATCATCTGAGCCACAAGGGAAGCCCTTGTCTGGTGTAATGAGGAATATTCTTAGGATCTTGTCAAAAGATATAATGGTGGATGAGGACGAACTCCAACTATGTCACAGTAGGCAGACTGAATGCATGAGTCCCCCAGTATGTTGAGAAGTGTGGAATTACAAGCTACCTTCAGGCAAATTTATCTAGACAAATGCCTGTGAGATTATTGAGAATTACAGAGACCTGACATGCTGTTTTCAAATAGGATTCAAGCAAAAGGGAAGGTAGATTAGAGATAACATGTTGCTGTTATTTGGTCACTCAGTCATGCCAAACTCTTTGCAACCTTATGGGCTATAGCCCTCCTGGCTCCTCTGTCTATGGGATTTCCCAGGCAGGAATACTGGAGTAGGTTGCCATTCCTTCTCCAGGGGATCTTCCCGACCCAAGGATAGGTCTTCTGCATTGGCAGATGGATTCCTCACCACTGAAAATCCCTTTCCCTGGGTTACCAAGGAAACCTAAATGAGAACAGCCAATATTTACAGAGTAGCTATGATCTATTGCACCTTTCCAGCACAGTGGAACAGAAGTGAATACTATATATTTTACAGTGCAACACAGTTAAGGGTGGGAAATCATGGGTGGTGGATGTTTAATTTGGCTTCAGAAGACCTGGATTATAGTCCCAGTTCTTTCAATAAACTGACTGTGAATCTGGGAACGGCTGGCATAAGTAATATTTTAATGAATTTAAAATTATAACATTGTATCACACTTGAGAACCAAAGAAAACACCATTGTTCACCTTTTGGCCGGTCCCAATGGTTATTTCTATTCTAAATCTGTCCAGAAGGTCAGAAGCAGAAACTGATGACATCTCTCAAAGACAAACAGCATGGGGCATATTCAATATCAGTTTATTCAGGGCACACCAAAGGTGTGATCTAAAGTTAATCCTCTAACTAAACCCTGAAAGAGACTTTGAAACTGTTCTGTGTTTTCAGATCTCTTTATTCAATGTTTTATAGAATCTGGAAACTGTAGAGCAGAAAGAATCACTTTTTTTCTTTTTTTTTTTTTTGGTCAGTCAACGTGACACCACGACAAGAAGTTGAAAAGTAAGAGACTGTCAAATCAACAATTATTTTGTCTACAAGTAACAACCAGTTTGATTGATTTGTTTTTTAAGCACAAATCCGTTCACTTGTTGAAGCATGTAGCTACCAGCCTTTAAATAATCATACCTTTTATTTTCTTCACAGGGTACAGACCAGTTTCAAACAAATTACCTCATTTTCATTGTGAATTCCCAACAAGCTCAAGGCTATCAGTAGAGCAAATATTATTACATTTGTTTTACAAATGAAGATTATAAATGGGGTTCACATAGCATAGACATAACTATCTCAATTAATTTGCTCTACTTTCTCTAGACGGAACTGAAAAAACTGCAATGCTTTGCACATGAAACAGTAGTGTGTAAATTTTGCCTGGCCCAAATAAAATGTTCAGTAAACAGTATTCAATTAGATTCTATTATTTTCCATCATCAAAACAGCAGTCCCCACTTCCCTGCAGGATCATTTCCTTTCCATCTACAGGCATATATTGAATATTCTTATTGCCTTAAATAGCCTCTATCCTGTAAAAGCAAGTTGTTTTCTACTTGGTACCTAGGTTTGCTTCATTTGTTTCCAGTTAAAATAGGTAGCCCCTTAAATATATGAACTTTTAACTCAGTTCCAGTAGACGATGCTACCAAAATGTCTTAATTAACATTGTAAAGATACTGAGGCTTAAGAAAGTAATTTGGTCAAGATCATTTGGTGATGTTCTAATCAGTACATCCTGTCTATATCATTATAAAGCCTATTCTTCCAAAGACTTTAAAAAATATATTTTTTTCAGATTTTATGTAAAACTCTAAGACTTTTGGGCTTCCCTGATAGCTCAGTTAGTAAAGAATTTGCCTGCAATGCAGGAGACTCCGGTTTGATCCCTGGGTTAGGAAGATCCCCTGGAGAAGGGCAAGTCCACCCACTCTGGTATTCTGGCCTGGAGAATTCCAAGGATGGTATAGTCCATGGGGTCGCAAAGAGCTGGACACGACTGAGCAACTTTCACTTGACTCAGACTGGTTATCCTGGAGATTCCCATTCATTGTATTGGTGGTTTCCTATATTCCCTGGGAAGGACATATACCAAGTAGAAGAGAAAACTGTCATTCAGCTTTAATGTTGTTTGCTCTTATTTTTTAATCTGTTTATTTTATTTAATTCCTAGACACAGTCGTTCTTAAAAACCAAATATTATTGAGTAATAAGATGATTTTCTTAATTCTTTGGCTCCCTTTAAAATGACAGTGAGTTGGCCCTGGATCTTTGAGTTATAGAGAGAGCACCTGCTATTTATATCAGGCTAACCTGTGATTTCTTCATTCAACTACTCAACAGACTTTGTTGAGAGTCAACTATGCAAGGAACACGATAGAGTCACAGAACTTTACACAGCTTGCAATTCAGCAGATGGCTCAGATATTCACTAAGTAATAAGGCTAGTGATGTGCAGAAGAGCAGGATGCCTCCAGGGACATTTAACAGGAAGTGAACTTTCTCTGCCTTTTCTAAATCCAGCGTGTATATCTGAAAGTTCTTGGTGGTTTACTAAACTGACATAACCTTCTTGACTCATTTTTTTTTTTATTTCTTCAATTTCTAAAGAGTTTTTATTGGTTCTTTATAATCTAGTAAATAAAATCCTGACTTTTCTTTGTTTTTGTAGAATTACAAAGAATCATTAGAGATAATGCTATGTGATATCTCCCACTACTTTCTTTTTGTTTTAACATGAAAAATCTGAATCTTGGTTCTTTCAGCTTCTCTCAACATTCCATTTTCAAACCCATCTCTGTTCCTTTACTCAGGTCCTTACTCCTGCCTCAAAGCTCCTCCATACCCTTCTCTGCCTTTTCTGTTTCTACTCAAGTGGCCAACACACTTTCCAAAATCTTTTCAAACTTGTTTTACACTATACTTAAAATTAATATTAAAACTTAAGTTTGAGATTTTTATGCAATTGCTTAATGTATTTGACACTCATCTCTCAACTATACCACAAGCTACTTGAGGACAATGATTATGTCTTACATTTTGCAAATGTCAAAACACAAAGAATAAAACGAGAAATTATATAAGCTGTAAGTACTATGAATAAGAGCAGCAGAGCAATGAAAAGAATTTCTGAATTAGCAGGGAGTTGTTTTTGTTGTTGCTTTTTATCCTTGTGTGGAAATATATTCAGTGAAACAAACTTCAAAGTACAGCTCTCAAACTTGGAGCATCATGATCACTGAGGATGGTGTGTAACTACAGGTCACCATGCCTGTCCTTCAAGGATTCTGGGGTGAGGCTTTGGCCTTTATATTTTTACCAAATCAGTGAGATGATTCTGCTTCTGAAAGTGAAGGACAATCTTGTGAGAAATACTGCTATAGAGATAAATGATGAAATTAGTTGTCCTATGATGCAAGACTGAGCAGGAAGAAGAAAAATCAGACTTTAGCCAGGCTCTCAGATACTCTCCACTTCTGGTAAGTTATGATCTGGAACCTTGGACTGTCAAACTCTCCAACTCATCCTAACTATGAAGTCTTCAGTTCCTCACTTGACAATCTGACCTTAAACTTGCTTGTTCTAGTAAGACTTATACACACATATTGATGCTTTTCAATCAACAAAATATTATGAACTAGAATTTCTTTACTCTCCTTGTTTTACTGGTAAGGACAATCTTGTGAGAAATACTGCTATAGAGATAAATGATGAAATTAGTTGTCCTATGATGCAAGACTGAGCAGGAAGAAGAAAAATCAGACTTTAGCCAGGCTCTCAGATACTCTCCACTTCTGGTAAGTTATGATCTGGAACCTTGGACTGTCAAACTCTCCAACTCATCCTAACTACGAAGTCTTCAGTTCCTCACTTGACAATCTGACCTTAAACTTGCTTGTTCTAGTAAGACTTATACACACATATTGATGCTTTTCAATCAACAAAATATTATGAACTAGAATTTCTTTACTCTCCCTGTTTTACTGGTAAAGTAACTAAAGCACAGAGGGTTAATGAACTTGCCTAAGGCCATAGACCAAGTATATAGCGTTGATCATCAAAGTCAGGCAACCTGGTTGCAGAGTCTGCACACTTAACCACTATAAAACCACCAAGGTGTACTGCCTCACAGACTCTACATTTTGGATATACTGACTGCATTCCTTTCCCAGCTGCTAGTATCATTAAAATCAAAGAATAAGTATTCAACACCTACTTTGTGTGAGATGCCATGGTAAGTGCTAGGTATACAATCCAGAATACAACTCCATCCATTCCTACCTTTAAGAAACCTGCATTAAAATGGAGAATCCAGGCAAGTATGCTAACATATAATCTAATGTTTTGATAAGCATTATAATAGGAATAAGATCAGGACATAACAGGAGGACACAAGAAGGGAACCTATCTTAGTCTTGGGAACTAGAAAGACTTCCCAGAGGAAATGTCATTTAATCTGACATCTGAGAGAGTTACTGTATACAAGTTAAAGTGATGGGCTCATGGTGTTTGTGGTGTTTAGAAGAGAATGGTCATTAGAGAATGTTACCGTCAAAGGCAGGACATGTGCAAAAATACAAGATAAAAGAAAATGTGGTACATTCTAGGAACTTTAAGTAGCTCATTGTCACTGCAGAATAAAAAGAGATAAATGGTAACAGACAGATGAAGGAGGAAAGATTTCAAATATATTTTCTTGATTTCTTTCTTTCACTGCTGACTTTAAGAGATCTACTCAAACTCTTGATTACTTACTCTCTGTGCCCAGTGATTTAGTCTGAAGGTTTCTTAGTGTGAGATGCCATGGTAAGTGCTAGGTATACAATCCAGAATACAACTCCATCCATTCCTACCTTTAAGAAACCTGCATTAAAATGGAGAATCCAGGCAAGTATGCTAACATATAATCTAATGTTTTGATAAGCATTATAATAGGAATAAGATCAGGACATAACAGGAGGACACAAGAAGGGAACCTATCTTAGTCTTGGGAACTAGAAAGACTTCCCAGAGGAAATGTCATTTAATCTGACATCTGAGAGAGTTACTGTATACAAGTTAAAGTGATGGGCTCATGGTGTTTGTGGTGTTTAGAAGAGAATGGTCATTAGAGAATGTTACCGTCAAAGGCAGGACATGTGCAAAAATACAAGATAAAAGAAAATGTGGTACATTCTAGGAACTTTAAGTAGCTCATTGTCACTGCAGAATAAAAAGAGATAAATGGTAACAGACAGATGAAGGAGGAAAGATTTCAAATATATTTTCTTGATTTCTTTCTTTCACTGCTGACTTTAAGAGATCTACTCAAACTCTTGATTACTTACTCTCTGTGCCCAGTGATTTAGTCTGAAGGTTTCTTGACCCATGAAATAGAATTAGTCAAATCCTAGTGGCTTAGTGGAGCTCACCTTAAACCTTTTCATTGAAATTAAGAGGTGCTGATGATTAAATTAGTCTAATAAAAGCATTTCTGAGCATACCAGGCATATAACTGAACATAATCCTCTTCAGATACCAAAAATATAAAAGAGAATTCAGAACTCTATGTGTAAATATATCCAATAAATCAAAGCTTAATCTAATATTTGAATACTTTTTGAAAGTTGTCAAACACCTCTAATTTATAGTTAGGGACCTTATTTTTCAATCTTCATTAACAAGTACAAGGCAATAAAAATGGATCACTATATTAATAAAACAGAATTATTATGTGTTATTTATACAAGACAGCAATAAAATCAGACCAAGAAGATTAACCACTCTAACATGCTGTAATTGATGCCAAAGTAATGTCCTACTTTGAAACCAGATTCTGTCTTGAACAAGAAGTAGTACAAATATTTGAAACAGCAAGAGGGGATAGAAAGTTTAGAAGCCAGCTTCATGTTGAATATTGAAAATCCTTTGACCAATATTAAGGAGAGACCACTTGAGGAATATAATCTGAGACAAAGGAAGGCTTATATCAGCTCATCCTTTCTCCCTTAATCTTCCATATTTAGTCAATGTCATTTCAAAAAGTACCTTCATAAGAGCAAGCAAGGTAGTGTTCCAAATGTCCTCTAACTACTGCTGATGTTCTGGTTGGCCTTGACACTC
>SJYC01098592.1:0-39233 GCA_006408675.1 Madoqua kirkii
ATTATAGTCATAGCTTATATATTTCTGATGAGAGTGTTTAATCCACACAGGCATTGTTTTCCTAGAGGTTGACTTGAAGCTCACTGTATTGATAGGCATTTTCTCATATAGATTTGCCAACTTGACCTGACCAGAGATGGACGTTTTCCAAGACCCAAATTGCCCAAATGTTTTTAGATTTGAAAGAAAGATGGTTGCTGTTTTGTCGCTAAGTCATGCCAGACTGTTTGCAGCCCCACGGACTGTAGCAGCCCAGGCTTCCCTTTCCCCCACTATCTCCCTGCTCAGATTCACATCCATTGAGTCAGTGATGCTCTCTAACCATCTCATCCTCAGTTGTCCCTTTCTCCTTTTGCTTTCAATCTTTACCAGCATCAAGGCCTTTTCCAAAGAGTCAGCTCTTCACCTCAGGTGGCCAAAGTATTGAAGCTTCAGCATTAGTCCTTTCAATGAATATTCAGGGTTGATTTCCTTTAAGATTGATTGGTTTGATCTCCTTGCAACACATGAACATTAATTAACAGATTAATGTCTTCCCAAGAATATATCTTTGTGATAAAAGTCTTTGCCATTTATCTTGAATAAACCCTTCAAAACAGTGCTACTCAAAGTAAGGTCCATGGACCATTGCCAGTCAGTGAACAGTGTTAATGATTCATGATCTCATAAATACAAAAATTAAGAATAAGAAAATTTAGGACTTCCTTGGTGGTCTGGTGATTAAGACTTCACCTTCCAGTGCAGAGGATGCAGGTTCCCAGTTTCCCAGTTGAGAAACTAGGATCCCACATGCCTCTCAGTCATAAAACCTGAAATGGAAACAATGTTGTAACAAATTCAATAAAGACTTTTTAAGTGATCCACATTAAAAAAAAGTTTTAAGGAAAGAATATGAGAATTTTTATCAGCTTGACAGAGTAGTTTTATGTCTGGATAATATAGTCATAAAAATAGGCATGGTATTTTCTTTCTTTCCTATCTCAGTTTTTTATTAATTTTATTGTATTTTTTAAAAGTATTAGTCTATGATGATTTGGATGTTTTTAAAAACTGTTCTTTACCACAGATAGTTTGGGAAACAAAAATACTATGTCTCATTTCTACTAGTTTGCAAGTCTTATTTGCTTTATTCCAATCTCCAGATTTCATTCCATTTTGTAGTCTTTGCTACTTTCTCTGAACATGCTAAACTTAGATGGTTTCCTCTTTTTAACTTGAGGAGAGTAGATGTGTTATAGGCTCGAGATACTGTTAACATCTTCACTTAAAGCCCTTAGTATTTGGGGGCTTATTGTGTTTATAACACTGAAAAAGACCCCTACCTGTCTCTTTAACAAGGTATTTATCATTTTGGGGTAGAAAAATCTGTTCCTGTTTGTTGTGACTTTGGACCCTGGAATCATCAAGCTATAATAATAGTCTTTAGTAAATGATCCTTTCCCTGCCATGTTCACGAAGACCCTGTGGCCCTTGCAATGCTCGAGAAGTTCATCTTAATCCACCATGCCTTTCCAGTGTTACTAACCTCCACATCATCTCTGCACAATACAATAAATGTCAGTTCTCCATGAGTATTATTTCAAGTGAACTGATATATTGTTCATTGTTATATTTCATTTGATTCTTGTGCTGAGCAGTCAACCTGTCTCCAGGAGAACTATGTTTAACTGATTATGTCTTAACCTATGACATCATATTTTTTAAAGAACATGATTTGAAGACATTGATATCTATTGCCGTTTACAGCTCCTTTTCATCCAGATTGATTATATGCTCATGACAGAGATGTGAGTGATGGAGTGGAGAGAGCAAGACCAGAATCAGGGAGACCAGTTGGAAGGTTACTGCAATAATCTAGGCAAGGAAAATAATGAGAGACTGGCCCAGGACATTGACAGTGGTGATGGAGAAGAAAGAATGAGCATGAGAAATATTTAGGCATCAGGACAAGAGGATTTGGTATCTAATTAGATGTAGAGGATGAGAACAATAAAAAGGTGATGATGACTCCCCAATTTTTGCTTGAGCTACTAAATAGACAGGAAGACAGGAGGAGTAACAAGTTTGTAGAAATATGGGGAAAGAGAAGGTGATGGATTCAGCTTTGAGTGTACTGAGTTTACCAATGTGACATCCAGGGAGTTGGATGTATGAGTCTGAACTCAGGAGAAGTCTGGGCTACAGATTTTAATTTTTGAAGTCCTAAGTAAGTAAAACTATAGGATTCAATAAGAACATAGAGATGTATAACATTTTAAAGTGTCTTAAAACAATTTCAGTTTATTCAATTTTCCATTAAAATTTAAGATTATAATTATAGTTTCTCTATCTTCCACATGATTAAAAGGATAAACCAGTTATAGACAAGTAGCTTACATATGGGCATTATGGAATTCTGTGAAAAACAAAGCTAATCAAAGAGATCAGTTTCATTACTTCCTAAACTTGTAGTGCTACCTACCTTTTGCTGTAGTCCAGATTATCCAACTCCTCTTTGTCCAGTTCCCCTTATTAACAAGTAATAAAAATACACAAATGTATGTGTGTGCATGTGTGCTTAGTCCCTTCAGTCCCATCCAGCTCTTTGTAACCTTATGGACCATAGCCCACCAGGCTCCTCTGTCCACGAGATTCTCCAGGCAAGAATATTGGAGCAGGTTGCCATTTCCTCATCCAGGGGATCTTCCCAGCCCAAGGAACAAACCCATCTCTCTTATGTCTCCTGCATTGGCAGGCAGGTTCTTTACCTGCCTAGCACTCCCTGGGAAGCCTACAAATGTATTCATATTTTCTGTGTGTCAGACTGTTTAATTCAATTTAATCATCGCATGACACCCCCTCCCACAAGAGATGTCAATAAACCCATATTACATGGGTGAAAAGTGACTAAAGTCACCATACTTTAGCATTGTGAGTGTCCAGTCATCTGATGAGGTGAGCTATTGGACAGCAACATATTTAGAACCCTGTTCTGTACTGGTTACCCCAAATGCTGGTACTTCTGTCTGGCATCAGAAACAGTCAAAAAATTTTGTGGTTCAAATGTTGGCTTCTTTAGCTGTGCCCCCAAACACAAATAAGAGATACTAATGGACACAGGAGAGAGAGTTATGTTCCAAAGGAGGGTCTTACCATTTTTTTTTCAATAAAACTTACCAAAATTGTCATAAGAGACATGGAAATGTTCATCCCTTTTCACCCAGTAATGCTGCTTCTGCAAAACTATTCTAAGAAAATAATCAGAGAGGCACTTCAAAATTTATTCATCACAAATAGTTTTAATGAGTATCTACCAGTTCCGGACACTATGCTGACAACTGGGAATACATCTCTGAGTTAGACACAGTCTCAGTCCTCCAAGAGTTCAAGTTCAAAGCATCAGGGGATGTGGTACCTACAATGATAGAGAACTTGGCTGGGTATCATGGGGACAGGGAAGAGGAGGATCTCACCAGCCTGGGGCAGAGAAGGCTTCCTAGAAGAAGTGATGTTTTGGGTTAAGTTGATCCTTGGGAAGATGGCAGGTAAGGACATTCCATTGAGAAGCAACAACATAAGCAAAATGCTAGGGGGAAAAACTACATCAGGGTCTTTCGGGAATGGACAGTTTGGTGATGTCATATACTATGTTCCGGGGCCTCACTTTCACTCTGTAGGTCAGAGGTTCTCCCAATGTGTCCAGAGTAATCCTAGCATTTCTCAGGAGCTTCAGGGACCTTTCTTAACAGGGAGGTGGGGCAGGGGGGCGGGGGAATTGGTCCAGGCTCTGATTGCCACCCTTAGGAAACTTTGCTTAAGATATTTTTTAAATGTGTTTATTATTTATTTTGGCTGCCTTGGGTCTTCGTTGCTGCACATGCAGGGGTTGGGAGCACTCCTCTAGTTGCGGTGCACGGATTCCCCGTTGCAGGGGCTTCTTTTGTTGCACAGCACGTGGGCTCTAGGCACTTGGGCTTCAGTAGTTGTGGTGCATGGGCTTAGTTGCCCCACAGCTTGTGGAATCTTCCTGGACCAGGGATTGAACCCACGTCCCCTGCATTGGCAGGCAGAGTCTTAACCACTGGACCACCAGGGAAGTCCTACTTAAGATATTTAAAAGAAGATTTCCACTGTTGAAAAGAAAGTTGGAAACATTTGATGAGTTATTGGAGATCTTTAAGCAAGAAAGTGACCAAAACAGAGGTGCATTTCAGGTAGATTACATTGATGGCTATGGAGACACTACCTATCTCTTATTTATTTATAACTAGAAACACTCTAAATGGCCAATAATGAGTGTGATAAAATATAGCAATAATAAATAGCTACCGTTTACTGAATGCTGACTGTGTATAGGCACAATGCTAAGTGCATGTATACTCTAAACCATTTAACCTTGATAGAAATCACTGACGTGAATATTATCAATATTTTGCAGATGTAAGAACTGAGGCTTACTGAGGATATGTAGCTGGTTTTGCATCACCCAACTATTAATGGATGGGGTCAGAATTTCATTCTAATTCATAAAGACATGCCATTCTACCTCCTGAGCTACAATAAATCTACATAGGTTATATTATTCAACCCTTTAAAATCATGTTTTCAAAGACTGTTCAATTATATGGAGGAAACATCTATAAAATAATGTCAAGTTAAAAAAACTCAAATACAAAAAACATATAGAATCACTCCAATTTTATTAAACATATTAAAGTGTTCAAAACATTTATCACCAAGTGTTTGAACTGTAGACAATTTTAACTTTTATTCTTCTATTTTTCTTCCAAATTTTCTAAAATGAGTGTATGTTTCTTTGATCATTAGAAGCATAATGAGAAGTTTTTTATATTTATTTATTCATTTTTATTTATTTATTTCCTTAAACTTATTCAAGATGAATTGCTGTCATTACTCATTCTCACCCTAGACTCAAGAGGAAGGATCTGTTAGTTCTTTAAGACTTCCTTCAGAGCAACAATGCAAATTAGCGTGTGTACAGGATGTAAGGGAAATCGATCTATGCAAATTACTAGTCATATAATCTTGAAGTTAAATTCTCTGGATCCTTTCTTGGCCTGGAAAATGAGAAAGTTAAGCTAAATAGTCTTTACAATTCCTGTACATGTATGTTTGGTCACATCCAACTCTTTGCAACCCCATGGACTGTGGCTTGCCAGGCTCCTCTGTCCATCGGATTTTCCAAGTAAGAATACTGAAGTGGGATACCATTTCCTTCTCCCGGGGAGCTTCCTGACCCAGGAATCGATCGCTTATCTCCTGTATTTCCTTCATTTGCAGGGGGGTTCTTTACCAGCTGAGCCACTAAATTTCATCGCTTTATTCTTTAGTACAAACGAAATCAAATGGGAGCATAAAAATAATACATTAAATTCTTTTTGCTTTACTTACATTTTCATGGTCATTTAGGGGGCTTCTTTGACTCTTGGCTATCTGGTGATATAATAGCATGCTCAGATGCATATTAAGCCCTGCTCCATGCTTTCACATTTTTCTCTTCTCATCTTCACTAACACCTTTCATGGTGAGCATTATTATCCCTATTTTTGCTGATGGAGATCAAGGAGCTAAGGAATTCACAAAAGGTTTTTCATGATATGTTGTGGCCAGATTCAAGCATAAATGCTTCTTTGTAAATTCCTAGAATTTTGTTCATTCAGACATGGAATTACTTGTTTCTTACTTTGTTTATCATTTCAGTTGCCTGCTGTATTAGTTGTAGAAAGCAAAGTTCCTGTCCTCAGATATTTTGTATTCTAAAAGAGAGACAAGGTTCTTTTAAAGAAACAATTCTGATATTAAAATTAAGAATATATGTAATGGGGACAAATGGAGGCTTTTGGCAATGTCTCTATACCCTGTAGTGAGAAGCAAACAAAAGGACATTATTATTAAATTGCAAATGGGGGCAGAAACAGTCACTTGTCATTAGTGTCAGGGTCATTTTAATGAAAATTAACCCCAGAAATGCTTGACTAAGCAGAGGAAACCAAGGGATCATTTGGACCCTGACAGAACCAGGGCAGTTAAATCTTTCCTACCTGCGTATGAGCTTAAGAGACTCAATCAGTCCAAAGTCACTGGCCATGCTAATCGCTCTAATTATTATTGTAGGAAATACTAGATAATATCTATAAGGTATAAAAGAGAGCCACAACCCATAATAATCTTGTAAACAAAGAACTCCCAGAGGAACACACAGACGGTGCTCACAAAGCCTGGACCAGCCCAGAAAGCATAAAAACACATAGTTTGACAGAAAGGATGGATTCCATAGAACAAGGTGTAGTCTCCTGCTGGGGATGACCCTGTTCATTGAAAACACAGCACTGACAGGAAGAAATTGGGTAGGACATTTCAGAGTCATTACTGGTAGCTCAGAGACACTTTGGCCCCTGAAGACTGACTCGTGTGTGTGTGTGTGTGTGTGTGTGTATGTGTGTGTGTGTGTGTGTATGAGAGAGAGAGAGAGAGAGAGAATACATGCATGTGCACACATGCACATGTGGCCTCAGGTAAAGGAACAAAGTGTGGTAATTTGGTCATCAGCAGCCCAGCCTTATTTCTTGAAATGTGACCACTAACCTAGCATTTATAGGCAATATGAAGAGGATTACATCCAACTAAGAGCTGCCAGGATTTTGTGAAGGGCTGTCGACTTCCTGAATTCCCTCCAGTTGTGAGATGAGAGAGTGAGCCAAGGTGGTAAGCTTGGTCTTAGGAGAGTAAGTGAAAACAAGGTGTTTTGTGTGTGATTAGCACTGATTCATCATCTGTACATCATTTGATGCGTGGGAAGGATGTGTGGTTTATCATCCCTTCTCTAGTCAGTTATCTTCTTCTAGGTAAAGTATTGTGAAGTGCTCTAGTTCTTTGAGAATGCCAATATGTGGATAAAGTATGATGGATAAAAGAGCCCTGGACCAGAAGTGGGAAGTTGGCCTCACCTCCACCACCATGTGTCTCAAGTAAATTAACCTACACATGCCATTAATCCTCCATTATCAAGAGCAGAACTATATGTTTATTTGCATAAGTAACCAAAAACAAATGAAATAATATGCCAAAGCACTTAAATTTCACTGTAAGTAAAGTATAACAAAATTTTAAAGAGTCCTTACTATGTGCAAGGTACAGATTCAGTGAGAGACACAAACTAAATATGGTTCATAACTTTAGGAAGCCTGGAATCTAGTGAGGTGACAGACCAATGCACATACTACAATTAATTGAGGTGTAAGAGACATTGTGATTATTGTTCTGAGAAAGGTTATTCAGTTGTTCAACAAGTATTGGAAGACATTGTGCACACTCTAAAAATAAACTACTTCTTTCTGAGGTTAGGAGAGGCAAAGTCATACAGCTTTATGGATATGAGCACTTGGACTGGGATTTGAATAAAAGATTAAAATTTATTAGCCAGAGGTGAATTGTGGCAGTGTGACAAAGATAATGGGGGAGTGAATGGCATGGGAAACATACTGGGTGTTTTGGGAAATAATGAATGGTCTAGATGGGCAAAAGTCAAAAACACACAATTAGAAAAGGAAGAAGCAGTGAGAGAGCTGACTAAAAAGATCACTAGTGGCCAGACTCAAGGTGAGCAAGTTGGAAAGCTGGAATTTTATTCTGTAAATATCAAAGGCTTGTATCTAAGCTATTGGACAATACGTCTGTCAATGGAGTAAAGCACAGGAGACTTGAGGAAAGTCAGTAGAAGGTTTTTGCAAGAGCTTAGACAGGAAAGAGCCAAACTCAGGCAGAGGGGGATCAAAAAGAGAGATGGATGCAGAAGATATGGAGAATGCAGAATCCATAGAATATGATACCTATTTGGACATGGGGCCAGGGAGAAGAGGGAGTTGAAAACAATACTTCTCAAGTAGCTGTTTGCTTTTTTTTTTAAGTTTCAGAGATCTCAGTGTAGTACCCTTCCATGGCTACCAAGGCATGTATGCTTACTTCCTTTCCACTGTCAAATTCTGTCAATCAGAAAAGATGTGAAGGGACTTCCCTGGCAGTCCAATGGTGAAGACTCCACGCTTCCACTGCAGGGGGCCCAGGTTCAAACCCTGGTCAGGGACCTAAGATCCCACATGCTGCATGACCAAAAAAAAAAAAAAAAAACTAGAATGGAAGTGAAACTCATCCTGCTTGATAGGAGCTTACAATACTACCCTTCCCAGGTATTTCTCCTTCAACAAATTTCTAAGTTTTAAAGTAGAGATTTGTTATTGTTCAGTCACTCAGCTGTGTCCAACTCTTTGTGACTCCATGGACTGCAGCACGCCAGGCGTCTCTGTCCTTCACCTTCTACCCCAGTCAGTCAGTTCAGTCGCTCAGTCATGTCCGACTCTTTGCAACCCCATGAACCACAACACACCAGGCCTCCCTGTCCATCTCCAACTCCCAGAGTTCACCCAAACTCATGTCCATTGAGTTGGTGATGCCATCCAACCATCTCATCCTCTGTCATCCCCTTCTCCTCCCGCCCTCAATCTTTCCCAGTATTAGGGTCTTTCCCAATGAGTTGGTTCTTCGCATCAGATGGCCAAAGTATTGGAGTTTCAGCTTCAACATCAGTCCTTCCAATGAATATTCAGGGTTGATTTCCTTTAGGATTGATTGGTTTGATCTCCCTGCAGTCCAAGGGACTCTCAAGAGTCTTCTCCAACACTGCAATTCAAAAGCTTCAATTCTTCAGCATTCAATCTTCTTTATGGTCCAACTCTCACATCTATACATGACTACTGGAAAAACCATAGCTTTGACTATACAGACTCTTGTTGGCAAAGTAATGTCTCTGCTTTTTAATATGCTGTCTATGTTTGTCATAGCTTTTCTTCCAAGGAGTAAGCAGCTTTTAATTTCATGGCTGCAATCACCATCTGCAGTGATTTTGGAACCTAAGAAAAATAAAGTCTGTCACTGTTTCCATTGGTTCCCCATCTATTTGCAATGAAGTGATGGGACTGAAGGCCATGATCTTAGTTTTCTGAATGTTGTATTTTAAGCCAGCTTTTTCACTCTCCTCTTTCACCTTCATCATGAGACTCTAGTTCCTCTTCACTTTCTGCCATAAGGGTGGTATCATCTGCATATCTGAGGTTATTGATATTACTCCTGGCAATCTTGATTCCAGCTTAGAAAACTTTAAAAAGGAAATTTCTAACAAAAGTATTCTATTTTCAAGTTTCATATTTTTTAAACTTTGCTTTGGTCCAGGCTTCTTCATTGCCAGGGGTGATATTAAAAATACTGAATAACTCCTTATGGCAGACACTGTTTGTAGTCCATGAAGAACACAATCAAGGGCAACTGTTAGGAACATAACAGAACATTTGACTGAGTGTCAGCTTGGATACTGGCATCTTTGGGCTTGTTACTAATACATCCTTACAAATAAGGATGGGCCAACAGGCCAACAAGTCAAGAATTCTACCAAATCTTTTGAAAACTAAATTAAAACCAAATGAAAAATAAACAACTATTGACTGCAGTGTTACTGAATTTCCAAAGCCTACTTTCCAAAGCCTAATGCCAGTCCACTAACTAATGATCCCATTTCCCAGGCAAAGCAGGAAGGAATTGTGAAGATTCTGTTACATGACACACCTTCTCAACCATAACCTTTCTCCCCTGTGCGTGGGGCTTTTTCCCCCCTACCTGTGAGATGCTTTGGAGGAAAAGAAGCAAAGCTGCCTCTTGTTCCTTGCCCTCCTGCATTCCACACTTGATTCTGCATCCCAGAGCAGCAGACCCTGGGCCCAGCGAGGCTGTCTGGCATGACAGACTCTTATTATCCACTCAAGATTATTCACTCCCTCTCTTATTTGAAAGACCCAAATAATTTTAAATACCACCCATAAGGCCACAGCTGTCCCCAGAAATGGAATTCTGATTAAATTCCTACTGCTCCTTTAAGAACCAAGTTAAATGTCACCTCTAAATAATAACTGCTGACATTTACTCAGTGCTTACTCTGAGCCAGGCACTTTGATAAGGGTTTCTAATGGATTTTCTCATTTCATCCTCAAAATAAATCCCTAAGTTAAGTACTAGTATTATCCCCATTGTACAGATGTGGAAACTGAGATGTTAAATGACTAACCAAGGTCTCGTAGTCAGTAAGTGGGAGATCCAACAGTCCAACACCCGGGCCCTCAGTGCTGATACATGGTAGACATTCAATCAATGACCCAAATAATAGACAGCCTCTGCTTCCCTTTGCAGTGTTCTCAGCATGTCCTTTGTAGCATCTCTCACATTTGCAATGACTGATTCGGTGCTGGGCTTTCCAAGCTCAACAATGCTCCCATTATTATCCCACAAGACCTGGGACCATGCCTGGCGTATTGCAGGTGTGCAATAAATAATTGTGGAAGGAGAAGATAAAGGGAGAAAGGAAGGGAAGAACAAAAAAGTCTTTCTAGTTTGAGGGTTGAGAAACACAATGACCCAATATATACTTTTGGATGAAAAGAAGTCGTGTTCCTGAGGGCTGCCCAGGTCTTAGATTTAAAACACCAGGGTTGCAATCCCAACTCTGCCTTTTCCTGACAAGTAACTCCCACACATCGAGCTTTACTCTAAGCCTCAGTTTCTACATCTTGTAAAATGGCTTTCTTCTTTGGAGATATGAAAGTTAAATGAAATCACATACATCAGTTGAGACCAGCAAAGTGCCTGCTACTCAGTAATCTTTGGTTGTATTGCTGAATAGAGATATACAGAAGGAATTGACATATTTCACATCATATAACAGACCATGTAGTCATCACCGATACATAACGTATTGCAGGAGACCAATAACTGTTTTGAGTGATTAGGCCAAATGGCTATATGTCTAAACATTAAAGTATGATATATGCTAGTATCATCAGGAACATCTACTTTATGTCTCAATGCCATCTTTACGGGATGTGGATTTGTTTATATTTATAATGCAAATATTCTGTGCTCTTCCTGGTCAGAAGAGTTCAAACGTCCGTTGTTTTTTCTCCCACCCTCCCCCCGTCCTTCCTGCCTCCCAAGCAAACATATGTATTCCTTCCCCACGCTCTCCCCTCCCTCAACACCCTTCATCTGCCTGTCACTTTTCAAAGACAAGCTCCTCAGAATGAAATCTCTCTTTCTTTGTTTTCCTGGTTTCCATTTTGTATCCTAAAATATTCACTTCAAGTTCCGCTTGACAGACGTCCCTAATCTAATCTCCACGTCTGCTTTCTAATTTTCACAGTCAGGATAAAACAAATAGGTTGGAGTTAATTGCCGGAGCAGCAGGCCGGAGCTCTGAGCTGTGATTTATGAGCTGAGTGCAGGCGCTCTGCAACACATTTTTCTTAATTTATTTTTAATGAGTCTCTCAATTAATTTTCTTGGAAACATCTTAATGATGTTGGAGGCGGGTGTTAATGAGGTCTGCACCAGCTCCTAATTCTGCATATTTTAAAGTGCCTAATGTCATCCTGCACCCTTTCTTTCCATTTTAAGAGGAGTTGAGGGAGGGGGGGGGGATTATTGTTGAATGGAGAATTTTCACTCTTCATGCCTCAGTCTTGGCTTAACCTCTCAGACTTTATGGGTTTATGGTGTGTCTCAGAGCAATTTCGTGCTTCCTGCTCCCCTCCCCAACCTGCTCTGGGCTCACTGAGTCTGAGAAGCCAGTGAAGGGAAAGGGAGAAATGACACAAGCTCCAGGAAACTGCACATTCACCAGAACCATCAGTGGGCCTTTGAGGATGTCCAGGGGTGACCTAATCTTTCCTAAAACAGACATGGGGGAGTACCAGTGCAAGAAACTCAAGGGATATCCTATTAGCATCTAGTCATTTCTTCAGAGAACCTGGTCCCTCCTAAATGTCTCTGCAGAGCTTGGGGCACCAGACCAGCTCTACATCCTTAGAGACCCAGAGCAAAGTACCTGCGTACAGTCTGAGCCCTCTCGACTACCTTTCAACTTCAAAGGCAGTCTTCACTCAGTCCTCATTGGTCTTCGTTATGTATTTCCTAGTTAGAACTTATTTTTCTGATTAAACAGTCATTAAATGCTTATGATAGAAAGTCTGGGAAACATAAAAGGACAGATCAAATAAGGAAAACCACATTTTAGTGCTGAAAAACAGCCACTATTAAAACGGTGGTGTTTCCTTTAGACGTTATTCTTTTTTTCTATTCATGGGCCTTTGGTTTTATTTTATGTAGTTGTGCTGTTACTGAATATCATTTTTCCCAGTTAACATAATAATATAAGTAACAAGCATCTTTCAAACATTGTTTTTAATGACTGTTTGATATTCCATCTAGCAGATTTGTCATAATTTACCAAAATATTCTGCTGCAACTGGGCCTCCAAGCTAATTCTCAAACTGTTATTACACGTACTATTGTGATAAACATCTTTATACAAAATGCTTTGTAAAATTAGGGATTATTTCCTTTGGAATCGCCTAAGGAATTACTGATTTAGAGAATATAATCCTTTTTAAGACTCTTGATATATACTTCCAAATAACTTTCCAAAGAGGTATGCTATTTACTTCCACTAGTAATACACATTGCTGCTGCTGCTCTGCTGCTAAGTCGCTTCAGTCGTGTCGGATTCTGTGTGACCCCATAGACGGCAGCACACCAGGCTCCCCCATCCCTGGGATTCTCCAGGCAAGAACACTGGAGTGGGTTGCCATTTCCTTCTCCAAGGCATGAAAGTGAAAAGTGGAAGTGAAGTCGTTCAGTTGTATCCAACTCAGCGACCCCATGGACTGCAGCCTACCAGGCTCCTCCATCTATGGGATTTTCCAGGCAAGAATACTAGAGTGGATTGCCATTGCCTTCTCCAAGTAATACATGAGTGTGTCTATTTCTTCAATCTTGCCACAGGATAGAGTATTACAGCTGTAAAAAAACCTTAACTTATCTGGAAAATTTAAATGTGTTTCTTTAGTTTCTCCACCAGGTTTGATAATTTGGGCAATGTTTCAGTTAAACTAAAGGCTGCTTTTACTAGGGAACTTCCTAGACCGTGAACCCCGATGTGGCCAAGGTTCTCCTCATAACATGTAGTAAAGACTTAAGAAATGTTTGTTAAATCAATCTATCCATGAAATGGAAAGTTGAGGATGTATCTCTGAGTGCCCCATTTCCACCCGTGTGTGCCCAATGGCCTCTCCAGCTCAGTTTTTCAAAACTGGAATGTATGTCTCCTCACACAGCTTTCCTACCTTGAGTAAAGGTGGCCCCCCTGAGCCATTCCCATAGCTCCAGACACAGGAGTCTTCTACAATGCAGCCTTGTTCACACCGCCCCCAGTACACGCACACTCAGTCAGCCAGCCCTGTGGATGTGACGTATCTCCCCACAGGCTCACGCCTCTTCCCCTCCCTTCCCACGGTCCTGTTTCATACCCCTGTCTCTCACCTAGATGAGAGCTGTCTCTCACCTCCCAACTGTCTTCTGCCTCCGGTTTCCCGGAGGCATTTTAGCCTTTCAAGTGCTGACTTTTCTGACACAAACAAAAACCCTACAGAGATTCCCTCCTGGTTATGTAGAACATAGTCTGATATGTTTGTGTCAGTCCATGTCACCTCCTCCATGAAGGCTTAGTCACCACCTTGGTGACCGAGAGTGTGTATTCCTTACAGATGGTAGATGCCTAGTGAATGTCTGGTGAATGAATAAGACATCTGTAGAAATGTGTTTCCTCCCAAACTGTTACCCACTGTACTTTCTGGGCTGTTTTACACTCCAGGTTAGATGTTTATATTTGAAATCTTAAAAATCCTTTAACCTGTGGTTGGATGTTTAAATTTAAAAAATTTTTAAGAACTCTTCAGCCTGGGGAAAGAAATAGTTTCTCAGGGCATTTCTGTTTTCTGGTAGACTCTATTGATTTATTGCTAGACATTTCTTAATTTCCGTTATAGTACCTTTTGAGTGCTTTTCTGACTGATTGCTTGTGCTTAGTGTAAGTATTGATAGAATATTCCCTGAGAAAAGATTACAGATTCTAACTTTAGGGGATAATTGGTAAGATTAGTACCCAGATTCAGACTTTAATATCTAGTGGTCTTATCATTAAAGGAGGGGCTTCCCAGGTGGGTATGGTAAAGAATATGCCTGCCAGTGCAGAAGACACAGGAGACGTGGGTTCAGTCCCTGGGTTGGAAAGATCCCCTGGAGGAGGAAATGGGAAAACCCACTCTAGTATTCTTGCCTGGAAAATCCCAAGGACAGAGGAGCCTGAAAAGTCTCCCCTGGTGGCTCAGTCAGTAAAGAACCTGCCTGCATGAAGGAGACCACCTCCAACGCAGGAGACCCAGGTTTGATCCCTGGGTCAGGAAGATCCCCTGGAGAAGGAAATGGCAACTCACTCCACTATTCTTGCATGGGAAATCCCATGGACAGAGGAGCCTGGAGGGCTACAGTCCTTGGAGTTGCAAAGAGTTAAACATGACTTAGCAACTAAGCACACACAAAGAGTTAAAGCAGAGTCTTTCAACATTATGTTAAAGCTGAAGGATTTTTTTTTAAGCCTCTGACCAATAGCAACAATTTACCTACAACTGTGAGATTCTGGTCTTTGAAAAATGAATTAATACTAAGTGAAACTCTGACATCAGAGACATCATTTTTTATATACTTTTAGTTCTGAATTTATAACTGGGAAAGAATAGAGATCACTAGTGGATAGAAGCCATGATGAACAGGCAAAGCTAATAATGATAGTTTAGGATTTGGTATTGAAGATGGCTGGTATTAATTATGTTTCATAATATTACTATTGCTTCTAACATTGACCACTGTATTCTAGTGTTATTTTTAATTTGTTGTTGTTGTTCAGTTGCTCAGTCATGTCTGACTCTTTGTGACCCCATGGACTGCAGCACACCAGGCTGCCCTGTCCTTCACTATCTCCTGGAGTTTGCTCAAACTCATGTCCATTGAGTCAGTGATGCCATCCAACCATCTCAGCCTCTGTTGCCCCCTTCTCCTCCTGCCCTCAATCTTTCCCAGCATGGCAGCATGGTCGTCTAGTTTATTTGCTTCCCTTTCATTTCCATGAGCCAATAATTTGCTAGATATGATTTTCAGCCAGGCCTCATAGCTCTGCTTCGTTGTCCTCAACACCGGTCTCCATCAATTCAGAGGCACTGGCTTGAGACCATCCAGACCATCAATGGGAATGCCATACCTTCAGTCCGGTCTTTGCCACAGGCTGGATTGTACTGTTCACCTGAGGGTTTTACCAGATCTCTGTTACATATCCTTTACTCTTGGGGTCTGAAAGCAATGACTTCTTTAAATGTCTTGACTCTTTATTCCCATTGATTTCTGTTTGTAGACCTGCCAGTTCTCTCCTGAGTTCATCTCCTTATAATAACAGCTCACCAAAAGAAGCCAATGAATAACAAGTGAAGTGAAGTCGCTCAGTTGTGCCCAACTCTTTGCGACCCCATGGACAGTAGCCTGCACCAAGCTCCTCCGTCTATGGGATTTTCTAGGCAAGAGGACTGGCATTTCCTTCTCCAGGGAATCGTCCCAACCCAGGGATTGAACCCAGGTCTCCCACATTGTAGACAGACGCTTTACCGTCTGAACCACCAGGAAAGTCAACGCACGTTACAAATAGCTGTTTTCTACACCCTCCCTCTCGAGCTGCCTTGCTCCATTTTCTTCTAACATCTAGCATTAAAAAGTCTGGTCTTGGGACTTCCCTGGTGATTCAGTAGTTAAGACTCTGCTCCCAGTGCAGGGGACCCGGATTTGATCCCTGCTCAGGGAACTAAGATCCTGAAAGCTGCACAGTGCAGCCTAAAAGAAAAGTGAAGTCTGATCTCTCATTCCTCTGTAAGTGACCTTCTTTTACATCCCCTCTGGAAACTTTCAGGATCTTCTCTTTATCTCAGACGTAGTAAAAGACTAAGCTTCATTTCTTGGTCTGGAGACTCCATGCACCTTTTCAGCCTAAGATATATCACCCTCTAAATTAACTTTAGGCTGTGGCCTTCTTTATTTCCTAAGTGAGTCATCTCATTTTTAACTTCCAAAAATCACTGAATCTTCTTATCTGTTCAGTCACCTCTTTCACTGTCTTTCTATAGGATTTGTATCTTTAAAAAAAGAAAAAAACTTCTGTACAATCATTTTAATAAGATCTCAGGTGTAATCAGAGATAAACTCATGTAGTTAATCTACCATATTTAATCAAGAATCCTCTACATCTTGTTTTAGGATTTAAGATCACCTTGGATGAATGGAATGCCGTTTACTGAGATCTGGAAGGCTAAGTACTCTTTAAAGTGAGTGATGTGAGTGAGGATATTCATTAGGTAAAAGTGGTTCCTCACTCCCAGGACAATCTTTCACCATTGAGTGACACAGTGTAGAACGTTTTCGCCTGCTTTCCTGGTGGCTAAGTCAGTAAAGAATCCACTTGCAATGCAGGAGACCTGAATTTGATCCCTGGATCAGGAAGATCCCCTGGAGAACAAAATGACAACCCAGTCCAGTATTCTGGCCTGGGAAATCCCATGGACAGAGGAGCCTAGCAGGCTACAGTCCATGGGATCTCAGGAGTCAGACAAGACTTAGCAACCAAACCACTACCACCACCAAGACAGTCATGAGCAGGAAACTGCTGACTGTGACCTAACTATTCTATTTAATACCTGAATCTTATTTAGTCCACTCCAGCCAACTAAGATGATGTTTACATGAACTTCTGATACCAGCCTTAATGTAAGAGGAAATAAATACTTTTTTGCTGAGTTTGCTTTGCAGTTAGATTTACTTTCAATATGGCTACCATTTTCATAAAGTACATTTTTTAGAAGATTGGATAGAGTTTTTAGGTATTTCATGGTACCGTCTATAGCAAAACTTTTGTGAGAATCAAAATATTTAACACTTCAGCCTTTAAAAGGAAGAAAATTCTGACATATGCTACAACATGGAAGAACCTTAAGGACATTATGCTAAGTGAAATAAGCCAGTCACAAAAAGATAAATACTGTATGATTCCACTTAGATGCGGTACTTAAAATAGTCAAAATCACAGAGATGGGAAGTAGAATGGTGGTTGCCAGGGGCTGGAGGGAGGGGGAATGAGGAGTTACTGTTTACGAGTGTAGAGTTTCAGTTTTACAAGATGAAAGGAGCTCTGGAGATGGGTGGTGGTGATAGGTGCCCAACATTATAAGTTTATTTAACACCACTGAACTGTACACTTAAAAATAGTTAAAATGGAAAATTTTCCAAGTTTTTCAAAACCAAGAAAAATCTGGAAAAATATTTAACACTAAGATTTATATTATATCATTATTAAATTCATACTATATCAATACTAAATTCACTCAGTAAATATTGATTGAATACTACTATGTACCAGGAACTGTGGTGAGCACTGAGGAGTCAACAGTGAACAAAACAGACACAATCTCTTTTCTGCTTGAGTTTATATTACAGTCAAGAAAGATAAACTAAGTATTTAAAATGAAGCAGACTAAAAGATGAGTGACTAGCGCGCTATTTGTAGGGTGATCAGGGAAATCCTCTCTGGTTATGTGGCACCCGAACAGATACCTGAATGACTGCCATTTCTTGTACCATTTTAAAGAGAATTTAATTGTAATTTAAGCAAACACCCTCCCCGCCCTCCCCCCACCCGACACACACACATTGAAGAACTATACTTGGAGAAAGCTTTTAGATTTCAGTTTCCCTTTGTTCCTATGGTTGATGTTTTTGCTATTTGAGTATCCACCTAAGCATTCTCATCTGCTTTTGTGTGTGTGTGTTAGTCAGTGATTTTATTGCTTATATTCATATTAATAATTGTTAATTTCTGACATAGACTGAATTTTTTATCCAAAGAAAATAATGTGCTTGAGTTGACTGCCTCTCACCCATGAGGACAAGGTGTCATTTTCATGTTATTTATAAGGACACTGAAACCCAGAGACCTAAAATCACACAAGAAGTTTCTGGTGAAGCCACACTCAAACTTAAGCCCTCTAGCTCAAAGTCCAGTTTGTTTCATAAGACCTGAGTCACCATGTTGCTGTGGAGACTGAAGGTACAGCTTCTCTGAAGGCACTTAGTATGCTTTTCAATGCATTGTGGAAATTATTTTTTCTTCAACATCTTTTAACTAAAAACTGGCCCCTAGAGTGATAAAACCACCCCTTATCATCACTCCCTATCTAAAATAGGACTTACATAGCAAAGGATTCACTTGGCAGGCATTTTTATTTCTTCTTTGATTGTTTCTAGCCTCTTCCAGCATATGGTAGTAGGTATCTCGGTAATCTGGGAGGGTGGGGGGCCATAGGGAAGAGTTGGCTGCTGGGTCATTTTAGTAACACTGGCCATGAGACAGACTAACTGTGTCCTTTGGCCTGGGAAATCCTGGAGAGCATTGCTCCTGCTGTTGTAGAAGACATTTCACCTCCTCACCACTTTGTTTTGCTTTGGGTCGACCACTGGGAGACTCGGTAGCCATGGGAGTGAAATTGCCCCTGGTTTCCTCACAACCTGTCACTCTTTGTTAAATAGACAAGGCTGAAAAATGGATTCTTTTTTGTCCCTGTCCAAATGTGGCAGCTGTTTAATTTCAATTAGCAAAGCTTGAAAAAGAATATTATGCCAGGACTAATTACAGCAGGAAGGGCTCTTTGCTCACCTCCACTCCCTCTCTTGACTGAGGATCTGCAGTGTCCCCCAGCAGGGCTATGAAGTTTGGGTTCTGGGAAATTCTTATGCCTGGGGCTTTGATGTAGCTCTCTTTTCAAACAAGTGATAGTTCAGGAAGCACAAGCTTCCAAGAAGGATTCATTTAACTTTTAAAGTCTAGAAATTAGCTGTACAAATCAGATTCTTGTGTATACCCAAACACCAGCTTGTTCATGTCAAATTCTTGCTTTTTCCTTCTCTGTAAGTAGACTCTCTGCTTTCAAAGTGGCTCCTCTCCTGCAGGGTAACACTAACCTCCTCCTCCATGAAACAAGTATTTGTTCTGGTTGATGCATTAGAATCTCTACCAAGAAGCAAAAGAACCCCCTCCCTGCAATTCCTGAAGTTTCATTGCATCTGTCAAGGGTCCCCATGGGAAACAGGATTCACCACCCACCCACCCCCTAATGGTACAGATGAAGAGAATTTAAGGAAGGGGTTACTGACAGAGGAGGGGACAGGATTAAAAGAACAGTCAAGGATAGGTGAGTCACCCAGAGACTAGTAACAGCAGGAAGCTGCTACTGCCCCTAGTCCAGTTCAGTTCAGTCGCTCAGTCACGTGCGACTCTTTGCGACCCCATGGACTGCAGCACACCAGGCTTCCCTGTCCATCACCAACTCCTGGACCTTGCTCAAACTCATATTCATCGAATCAGTGACGCCATCCAACCACCTCATCCTCTGTCTACTTACCTACTACCTACTTAATAAATGCTCTTATATTACTTGAGTATAATTCTTATAGTGTTAAAAATAATTGAAAAAAGAGACATCACTAGTTATTATTATAACATGTAATATATAGTGATATTTCTTCACTCATCCCTTTGTATCTGTGAGGGATTGGTTCCAGGACCCCTCACAGATACCCAAATCCACCTCAAGTCCCTGATAAAATCAGGTAGTATTCACATATAACCTATGCACATCCTCCCCTATTCTTTACAGCAGTCCATCACCTTATTCACTTGGCCACCTCACATAATAAAATGTAAATGCTATGAAAATAGTTGTGAATACAATGTAAATGCTACATACATAGTTACTTTTTGGAACTTTCTGAAATTTTTGATATGCACTGGATTGAATGTGAGGATCCTGAACCCAGGGGATTCAGAGAGCTGACTGTATTTTATATATATATACACATACATACTATATGTATATAGTATTATTGAGATATAATTTATATATAATATTGTGTAAGAGTAATAATTTGATACATTTATATATTATAATATGATTATCACCATAGCATTGGGATTCCCAGGTGGCAGTGGTGGTAAAGTACCCTCCTGCCAATACAGGAGACGTAAGGGACACAGGTTCGATCCCTGGGTCAAGAAGATTCCCTGGAGGAGGATGTGGCAACCCACTCCAGTATTCTTGCCTGGGGAATCCCATGGACAGAGAAACTTAGTGGGCTACAGTCCCTCAAAATTCTCAAAGTCCCCGATAAAATAAAGTCAAAGTCCCTCAAAAGTGCTCAAAATTCTCCAAGCCAGGCTTCAGCAATACATGAACCGTGAATTTCCAGATGTTCAAGCTGGTTTTAGAAAAGTCAGAGGAACCAGATATCAAATTGCCAACATCTGCTGGATCATGGCAAAAGCAAGAGAGTTCCAGAAAAACATCTATTTCTGCTTTATTGACTATGTCAAAGCCTTTGACTGTGTGGATCACAATAAACTGTGGAGAATTCTGAAAGAGATGGGAATACCAGACCACCTGACCTGCCTCTTGAGAAACCTGTATGCAGGTCAGGAAGCAGCAGTTAGAACTGGCCGTGGAACAACAGACTGGTTCCAAATAAGAAAAGGAGTATGTGAAGGCTGTATATTGTCACCCTGCTTGTTTAACTCATATGCAGAGTACATCATGAGAAACACTGGGCTGGAAGAAGCATAAGCTGGAATCAAGATTGCTGGGAGAAATATCAATAACCTCAGATATGCAGATGACACCACCCTTATGGCAAAAAGTGAAGAGGAACTAAAAAGCCTCTTGTTGAAAGTGAAAGTGGAGAGTGAAAAAGTTGGCTTAAAGCTCAACATTGAGAAAACAAAGGTCATGGCATCTGGTCCCATCATTTAGATGGGGAAACAGTGGAAACAGTGTCAGACTTTATTTTTTGGGCTTCCAAAATCACTACAGATGGTGACTGCAGCCATAAAATTAAAAGATGCTTACTCCTTGGAAGGAAAGTTATGACCAAGTAGATAGCATAATGAAAAACAGAGACATTCCTTTGCCAACAAAAGTCCATCTAGTCAAGGCTATGGTTTTTCCTGTGGTCATGTATGGATGTGAGAGTTGGACTGTGAAGAAGGCTGAGCACCAAAGAATTGATGCTTTTGAAGTGTGGTGTTGGAGAAGACTCTTGAGAGTCCCTTGGACTGCAAGGAGATCCAACCAGTCCACTCTAAAGGAGATCAGCCCTGGGTGTTCTTTGGAAGGAATGATGCTAAAGCTGAAACTCCAGTACTTTGGCCACCTGAGGTGAAGAGTTGACTCATTGGAAAAGACCCTGATGCTGGGAGGGATTGGGGGCAGGAGGAGAAGGGGACGACAGAGGATGAGATGGCTGGATGGCATCACCAACTTGATGGATGTGAGTCCAAGTGAACTCTGGGAGTTGGTGACGGACAGGGAGGCCTGGCGTGCTGTAATTCATGGGGTCACAAAGAGTCAGACATGACTGAGCGACTGAACTGAAACTGAATTGAAACTAAACAGTCCATAATGTCACAAAGAGTCGGACACAACTGAAGCAACTTAGTATGTACACATAGAATTATTGAACGCCTCCATCATGTCCCCTAATGTTATCATTTCTTTTCTGTAGTAAGAGCATTTAAGATCTAGTTTCTTAGCAATTTTGAAGTATATCATACAGCATTATTAGGCATAATCCCTTTTCTTCTACTTATTTTACACAATGACAGTTATTGTTGTTCAATCACCCAGTCGTGTCCAACTCTTCGCAACGCCATGGACTGCAGCCCACCAGACCTCCCTGTCCCTCCCCATCCCAAAGTTTGCCCAAGTTCATATCCATTTTATTGATGATGCCATCCATCCATCTCATCCTCTGAGCCCCTCTTCTCCTTCTGCCCTCAATCTTTCCCAGCATCAGGGACTTTTCCAGTGAATCAGCTGTTTGCATCAGGTGATCAAAATACTGGAGCTTCAACTTTAGCATCAGTCCTTCCAATGAGTACTTAGGGTTCATTTCCTTTAAGATTGACTGGTTTGATCTCCTTATTGTCCAAGGGACTCTCAGGAGTTTTCTCCAGCATTGCAGTTCAAAGGCATCAGTTTTTTGGAGCTCTGCCTTCTTTACTGTCCAGCTTTCACAGCCATACATGACCACTGGGAAGACCATAGCCTTGACTGTATGGACCTTTGTCGGAGTGATGTCTCTGCTTTTCAACACATTGTCTAGGTGTGTCATAGCTTTCCTGCCAGGAAGCAAGCGTCTTCTGGTTTCATGACTGCAGTCACCATCCAGAGTGACTTTAGAGCCGAAGAAGAAGAAATCTGTCACTGCTCCCACCTTTTCCCCTTCTGTTTGCCATAAAGTAATGGGGCCCTATGCCATGATCTTAGTTTTTTTAATATTTAGTTTTAAGCTGGCTTTTTCAGTCTCTGCCTTCATCCTCAATAAGAGGTTCTTTGGTCCCTCTTGGTGAACTATAACAATTAATTATACTCAAATAATCTAACAAGAACAATGATTGAGCACCTTTTGTAATATGATAATAATATAGAGTAATGTGTGAGGTATCAAGGTAAACCAATGAGTAGGTCTCAGCCACAGAGGACCCTCTGTTAAATAAAAGAAAAGACTCTCAGAAAACTGAGTTTTGCCCTTAGAGAAACATTTTTATCCAAATTTTATACTTTGCTTTCATTGGGCTGCATAATTTTGATTTCTCAATGAGTTAATACTTTCTAATGTTTCACTTTCTCTCCCCAAGTTGTGTCTACTTTTAAAATAAACCTTTGTTTAAAAATCTTTCATCTAGCCAATTTCTCAAAATGAAGCTCCTAGATGAAGAGTCCACCAGTTTCATATAGGATAGGGAAAAATCAGGGTTGGTGCATCTCCAGGGAGCTACCTTGTCTCTGCTTGGTTTTTCACACCTTCTCAAGTTCTCATGGCCCTTGTGCTCATTTAATTTCACATGATTTCCTACATCATTCCTTCTTTGGCTGTCTTATCACTTTAATGTATTATCCCTTTGAGAGAGTTAAAAACATGGAAAACAAGCCTGAGTCTTCTTGCAGTAGTGCACTGTAGCTGCCCTTTACCTTCTTAGTACACATTACAGTCCTCTGATCCATATACAGAATTTCTTCCTACTAGAATTTTGTGTCGCTGCTCTAAATATGGATACAAGTTCTGTTCACTCTGTAATCAGGAAAAGTAACCTGATTTGTGTGGTATAATTTCTTAATAAAGAACTGCTGTATAAAAAAAATAAAATAAAAGTAGAGACAGTGGAGTCAGAGAGAATGACAATTAAAGCACATGTTTGGCCAGGTCCACTATGCATATGAGTTTCTGGATGCAAGTGCCATTTGAGAGGCATTTGTGTGGTCTTTTTGGAAATGTTAAGTGGCAAGAGGAGAGAAATGCAGTTTCCAGGAAGAAGGCTCATCAGGACTGAAATGGCCAGGCTCAGCTAGCTATGCAGGATCTATTTAAGAGCAGAGATGGGGTAGAGGAAACGTGGAACTCGGATTCTAGAAAATTTTCCAGCAAAATTTCAAAAAGAGTTTTATCACTACTTAGCCTTAAGGTATTGCAGAGTCTGAATTCCTTTCTTGAAAGCATTGTGCTCTCTCTCTCGCTCTCTTGCTCTCTTGCCACCTGGTCCATCTGACAAAACTGCAGATTCACCCTTTGCTCCTTCTGACCCATCTAACAGTCATGCTTGAAATGTGTATTTCTTGTGCTTAAATAAATGCCAAGGCAGTCATCATGGTGGTAAGAAACAGATCCATTTTGCATTGATGACAAAAATCCACAAATAACATGGAAAAATTAACTTCAATTATTTTGGTAAGCAATGTGCACCTTTATCCACAACACATTTCAGATCATGGGCTGAATTCTTCCTCTTCCCCAGATCATTTCTGAACCACCTGCTTCTGCCGAGAGTTGACTGCCAAAAATGTAAACTAACTTAAACTTAACTTTGGCCAAATATGCTTAGAATAGAAAATAGTGTATTCAACTTAATAACCTTCCAGGAGGCCAGGGCAGGTTAGGGGAGATGGAGACAATGAATGTCTGTGTGAATTAGCAAAGAAAACTCATGTTAAAAGATCTCCTCCATCATGTAAATAAATCTTGGCTGACCTGGCTGCCCCTTCAGGTTAGCATGTGATTTTTCTCCTTCTTTGGGCTGCCAGCATTCCCAAGCAGGTGGTTATGTCTTCCTACTTCCTTTTCCCCAACACCCACTCCTTATTTAGTTCCCAAAAAGCTGACTCCATGGCACTTGTGATGGTTAACTTGTGTGTCAAATTGTGAGTACCCAGACATTTGGTCAAACATTATACTGGCCATGTGAAAGTGTTTCTGGATGAGATTAACATTTTTTTTAATTATTCATTTATGTTATTTATTTGTCTGTGCCAGGCTTAGTTGCAGTATGCAGGATCTTTAGTTGAGGCATGAGAACTCTTAGTTGTCACATATGGGGTCTAGTTCCCTGACCAGGAATTAAACCCAATGGCTCCGTGCATTGGGAGTGCAGAGTCTCAGCCACCTGGACCACCAGGGAAGTCCTGAGATTAACATTGGAATCCATGAGTAAAGCAGGTTATCTTTCCCAACGTGGGTGGTGGTAGTAGTTTTAGTCACTCGGTCATGTCTAACTCTGTGCAACCCCAGGGACCAGACACCTCTGTCCATGGGATTTTCCAAGGGTCACCATTCCTTCCCTATGGGATCGTCCCAATCCAGGAATCTAACCCAGGTCTCCTGCTGTACAGGCAGATTCTTTGCCACTGAGCCACCAAGGCCTCATCCAGTCAACTGAAGGCCTGAATAAACACAGTCTGAGTAAGAAGAAATCCCTGCCTGAGCTGGGACATTGGTCTTTTCCAACCTTCAGACTCAGAAACATCTGCTCCTCTTTGATCATTATGAAAGAATATTGGCTTTCAAATTGGAACTTTTACCATCAGCTCTCCCAATTCTCAGGTCTTTGGGCTTAGACTTACACATAAACTTCTCTGGGTCTCCAGCTTGCCAGCTGCAGGCCTTGGGACTTCTTGGCCTCTGATTCCTTATAATAAATCTCTTTAGTAAACATATGCACACACAACACACATACACATACACTATTGCTTCTATTCCCCTGGAGAACCCTGACTCACACAGCACCACTGAAGCCACACTTGCAAATGTTACCAGTGCGCTGTTCCTGCCTGGTTCTAGGGGCTGATCTCCATGCTCACCCCGTTGATGCTGACGCGCACTGGTCCGCCCACCTCTCGAGGTCCGCCTTCCTCTCCTTTTCAGTTCTCAGTCCTTTCCTCATAACTTTCTCCAGTTCTCACCACTGCAATTCCCATTTCTCTACTTAATCATAACCCTCAGTTGTCCTCTACCTTCAGCACAGTATCTCCTGCCACCTATTAGCCATTGTGCCTCAGTACTCCCATCTCATCTAAAACTCAGTATCTGAATCTTCTTTCCCTTAGAATCATTCTTTTCTCCTCTTAACTCTTATTGTGGCTGAATACCTCTGTGTCTGCTTCCCCCACCCCAGGATCCAATAATCACTAAGTCTTGTTAGTTTTTCCTTTCCTGTCCAGACATGCCTACTTTTCTTTTCCTCTGCTTCAACTCTAGCCCAGCGCTCATCCCCACATACAACAGCTTTCCTAGTGGCCTCCCTGCCTCGGTCTCCTTTGCCTCTTCATCCTGCACACCACTGCCAGATGGACTATAGCAGAACATTATTTCATCACATCTGTCCCCTCCTCAGTGACCTCCAGTGACTCAAGGCAAAGCCCAGACTTTGTTTCTGAGCCTCAAAGCCTCTCCACCATCTAACCCACCTTTCTAGTGTGGTTCTCAGGATAAAATAGAACTCCAGGCATTGGAGCCATGTTGCATAGTACTGCCCTCCTGATACACTGTACTCCTTCTAACACTGAAAAATATAAAATGTAAATGACCTATATTTTCCAGTTCAAAGTCCCCTTCCTTCATACCTTTTAAAAATATTTATTTGGCTGTGCCAGTTCTTAGTTGCACGCCAGTTTCTCTGATCTTTGCTGTAACATGTGAGCTCTTGTGGCATGTGAGATCTAATTCCCCCACCAGGGATTGAAGCTGGTCCCCTTGCATTAGGAGTGTGATGTCTTAGCCAATGGACCACCAGGAAAGTCCCCATGCATTTTTTTAAAAACTTTGAAATTACATACAATCTGGGCGAAAATATGATTTACAAGAAGTTCACTATAAAACATTAGGCAGATAAACATTTCCAACCTGCTTTGCATTTCTTACAGTAGCTACAATCATCATGGTTGCTGCACTCAGATGAGGCAATGATAACAGCATGAACTCTCAACCCAAACTCCCTGGGTTTGAATCCCAGCTCTGCCACCTACAGGCTGTGTGTGCTCAGTCACTCAGTCGTGCCCGACTCTTTGTGACCACCAGGCTGTAGCCCACCAGGCTCCTCTGTCCATGGAATTTTCCAGGCGAGAATACTGGAGCAGGTTGCCCTTTGCTTCTCCAGGGGATCTTCCTGGCCGAGGGTTCGAACTCCTGTCTCCTGTGGCTCCTACATTGGCAGATGGATTCTTTACCACTGGCGCCATGACTTGGGCAAATCCCTTAACCTTTAGAACCTCAGTTTCATCATCTGCAAGATGGAAATAGCAATAATCACATTCATAGGACTGTTTCAAGGCTTTATAGAAGGTGGTTGCTTGCATGCAGCTAAGTCACTTCAGTCATGTAAAGTCTTTGCAAAAATGGCTAGGCCAGTGTAAATGCTCACAATAAAGGCTGAGCTTTAGCACTCAGCACATTGTTGTTGCTGTTGGTGAGCTGCCAATTCAGGACTGGAATTACCCCATGGGGCTGCCCTCCTGGAATGCCGATTTACAGCCAGGAACAAGTGGGCATGCTGCTGCCCCCCATCTTGGCTCACCTTCAAAAGTTGTAAGTATGTGCAGGTCATAGAGACCTCCTACTTGGAGGTGCTTCTACTTCTGTCTGTCAGACACTCTATAAGGACTATTACATGCGTTCTCATTCCAACCTCTCAATCACCCATAGCATGAAACTGAGACTCTCAGAGACTTGGTTATGTGCCTAAGGCTACACAGCTAGGATTTTTGAGCTGAGATCTAGCTGTGCTTTTCTTCTTGTACCTCTCTGGTTTTTTCCTGTCTCTGTCATACCATCCAAGTCACTCTCACTCACTTACCCAGACCCCCTCCACTTCTTCTTCCAATAACAAATTGTTATTTAGTCAGTACCTCTATTTATATTTAGTTGATTCAAACAGAGGTAAAGCAGTGAGACGTCTTTCCTGGCTCTCTGGTTGTTGTATTTGAAGCTTCCACCTTCCTAAGCAGTGGCCCTAGAGCAGCAGAAACAGACGAGACCAAGACCTTCAGGCACCTGATCCTTCTAAAGCTTTCCTGCTTGTATTATACCATGGGGCATCAAGGGTGACAGGCAGGGCATCGAGACTGAGCTGCCACGGCTCCAGTTTAATTGTTCTCATGCCAAGGAGGCTCAGAGAAGCAATGAGAATGAGAAAAACATCCCTGGACTTCAGTGTTAAGCTCCAAGTCTGAGAGCAGTCTTCCTGGTTGTGCTGAGGTCCTCAGTGAAGTCATTATCATGACCTGAGACGGATATGAATTCTGCTGTAGAAATTGTGCTTACTTGTTTTTACAGCTCAAATGGTATTATTACCCCAACAGTAGCAAAGGGAAGAGGTTTATAATCATTCCAGGCAGCATTACAAGGGCATGCAGTGCAATCTGAGGAAGCCTGTTTCTGCTGTGCTGAAACTGTACTGTCATTACCGATTTAGTCAGGATAAGATCAACTAAGCTGAAGTAACAAACCCTGAAATCTACCAGCTTAATACAACAAAAGCTTCTTTCTTTTTCATGCAAAGTCTGAACATTAGGACTCCTCTGGGGAGTGCCTGGGGATCTGGCTCCCTCAGTTTAGGGACATCACCATCTCAACAGAAGGCTTCCAGAGTGACCATGGCAGGAAGGGAGAGAACACAGAGGTGGCACACGGACTCTCAAACACCGTGGCCTAGAAGTGACATGTGTCATGTCCACACCTACTTTGGAGGCTGGAACTCGTCACGCGACCCTCCCTACTCACAGATGGGCGGAGGAGTGTCATCTCCTGGGTGACTAGGAAGGAGAACAGGATATGAAGCGCACTAGTAACCACTACCAGATATTTACATGAGAAGCTACCAGAAGCATGAAAACAAGACTCCTCCAAGCTTATCCTGCTGAGAATACACTTTTTAAATTAACTACTTATTAAACTACAAAAGTAATACATTTTCATGATAAAAAAATAATTCAAAATGCATGGGAAGATACCAGGTGAAAAGGAATATTTCCCCTCCTATCTTAACTTTGCCCTCTCCTTCCCATCCTTCCAAGAAGTTTCTTACATATCTTTCCTGCTATTCTGTTTTTATGCAACAGTATGTCTTAGATAGTTTCATATCAAAACACATAGAGCTACCACCTTCTTTTAAATCCTTACATGAATTTAGTAAAAATGGCTGAACATCCCCTTTGGGTTTTTTCTCATTTCTTGGTCTCATAAACAATGTTTTCTTTGCATAGTTTAGTTGATACTGTACATCCTAAGAGAAATTTTCACACATAGATGCAAATTCAGGGGGTATAGGCATTTTAAATTTTGAAATCTAGTGCCAAATTACCCTTTCTAAAGATGATATGCACCAACTTGTACAAAGGTGTACCTGCTATTTATATATTGATGATATTAAGAAAATTTTCTGGATTTTCTTAGACATGACAGTGACACTTTTTATTTATCAGCAATGATTACTGAAGTATTTGTAGAAGAAATGATCTGATGACAAATTTGCTTTTTTAAAAAGCTAAAGCACAGACATGTAGATCAATGCAACAGAATAGAGAGCCCAGAAATAAATCCCCAAGTATATGGTCAATTAATCTAAGACAAAGAGAGCAAGAAAATGCAATGAGGGGGAAAGAGTTCTTCAATAAAACAGTGTTGGGAAAACTGGACAGCTACATGCAACAGAATCAAACTGGTCTGCTTTCTCAAACCCTATACAAAAATAAAATGGATCAAAGACTTAAACATAAACCGGAAATTATAAAACTCCTGGAAGAGAACATAGGCAGTATGTTCTTTGACATGGATCTTAGCAATATTTTTTAAGCAATATTTTTCTTTAATCTATCTCCTCAAGCAAGGGAAACAAAAGTAAAAATAAACAAATGGGAGTACATTAAACTAAAAAAACTTTTACACAGTAAAGTGCACCATTGACAAAACGTAAAGACAGCCTACTGAATGGGAAAAGATATTTGCAAATGATATATCTTATAAGGGATTAATATCCAAAGTCACAAATAGCATGTACAACTCATCATCAAAAAAATAAACACAATTAAAAAATGGACTGAAAACCCGAAGGTATATTTTTCCAAAGAAGGCATGTAGTTGGCCAACAGACTTGTGAAAAGGTGTTCAACATAACTTATTACTCGGGAAATGAAAATCAAAACCACAGTGAGGGCTTCTCTGGTGGCTCAGTAGTAGAGAATCTGCCTGCCAGTGCAGGAGATACAGGTTCAATCCCTGATCTGGGAAGATTTCACATGCTGCGGAGCACTAAGCCCATGAACCACAACTCTGAGTCTGTGCTCTAGAGACTGGAAGCTGCAACCACGGAAGCCCTCGCAACAAGAGAAGCAGTGAAAAGCCCGAGCACCGCAACTACAGGAAAGCCCGTGCAGCAATGAAGACCCAACACGGCCAAAAATAAACTGATTAAATTATTTTTTAAAAAAAACCACACGTGAGATATCACCTCACATCTCTCCCGAATGGCTATTATCAAAAAGATAAAGAATAACAAATGTTGCGAGGATGTGAAGAAAATTAAACGTAGAACTACCATATGATCCAGCAACTTCACTTCTGGGTACTTACTGAAAGAAAACAAAATCACTAATGTGAAAAGATATAGAACAATATTCCTTGCAGCATCGTTTACAAGAGCCAAGATATGGGAGCAACCTAAACATCTGGTGAGTGGATAAAGAAGATGTGGTATATACATTCAGTGGAGTATTACTCAGCCACTTTATAAAATTAAATCTTGCCATTTATCACAACATGGATGGACCTAGAGGGTATCTAAATGAAATAAATCAGGCAAAGACAAATACTGTGTGATTTCACTTATATGTGGAATCTAAAAATCAAAACAAAACAGAAGCAGACTTGAACAAACAAGTGGTTGCCAGAGGGGAGGGCATTTGGGGGTTGGGCAGATATGTGACAAGGATTAAGAGGTATAAACTTTCTATTATAAAATAAACAAGCCGCTGAGATGTAATGTGTAGCATAAGGAATATTGTCAGTAATATTATAACAACTTTGTCTGGAAAGAAATGGCTACTAGACTTATTGTGGTGATCACTCATTTCCTAATATTATGTAAACGTTAAATCACTATGTGGTTCACCTAAATCTAAAATAATAATCAGACAAAACAAGTGGACTAGGAATGGATGAAACAAGAATGGCAAACTATTTATTGATCATTATTGAAGTGGATGATTCATTATACTCTCCTCTGACTCTTCTGTATATTTTATATTTTCCATAATAAAACATTAATTCTTTAGGTTGGCTCTAAGAGAAGTGTAAGGCCCTCACCACAGCACATTATTAACTTCCTGATTAAATTCAGATGGGCCTGGATGAGACCACATCTCACACAGTCAGCCAGTCAAGAAGAGTTGGAGGAAGATAAAGATTCAAGACAAGTAAGAAACTAGAGTTGGAAGAGAAGAAGGAGGAGGAAGTTGAAAAATGAGAGAGGTTGCTATCCTCTCTGTCCTCCCCTTTAGGTAAATCACCCAGAATCTCCTGCTTTCAAGGGTGGAGCTACACCTGGGCTTCTAAGACTGTGCACAGCAAGGGAGGGTACACGCAGTGCATAAGGAGAGAGGAGCAGGGTGAGCAGGAAGAAAGTGAAAAGCTCACCGAATGTGTAGCACCTCCTCCAGTGGAGCCATTTACTCCGAGGGGGAAGGCCCTGCGCTTTCCGCTCAGAATTCCAGATTCAGATCCCTCCCTAAATCAAGCCAGTGTGCTTGTCTTCCCAGAAGTCCACCCAAAATTGTTTGCAGATCAGCCAGAACCAAGCCAGTATTAAGATGATTCCCCTAGTGCCACTAAACTGTGACCATGGATATACGACTATGTGCCTAAATCTGTGTGCCCAGCAGGAAAAAAGAAACAGTATATGTGAGAGAATTCAGAAAGAGGAAACTGTTTTTTAGGTAAGAACAGAAGCACTTAGCAGAGTGAAACCAAGTGTGAGTGTGGTCAGTGATTATATCCTCCTCTGGCAAGTCCTCGGTGGCTCAGATGGTAAAGAATCTGCCTGTAATGCAGGATACCTGGGCTCGATCCCTGGGTCAGGAAGATCCCTTGGAGAAGGGAATGGCAACTCACTGCAGTATTCTTGCCTGGAGAATCCCATGGACAGAGGAGGCTGGCGGGCTACAGTCCATGAGGTCACAAAGAGCCAGACAGAGGGGGAAGGCCCTGCGCTTTCCGCTCAGAATTCCAGATTCAGATCCCTCCCTAAATCAAGCCAGTGTGCTTGTCTTCCCAGAAGTCCACCCAAAATTGTTTGCAGATCAGCCAGAACCAAGCCAGTATTAAGATGATTCCCCTAGTGCCACTAAACTGTGACCATGGATATACGACTATGTGCCTAAATCTGTGTGCCCAGCAGGAAAAAAGAAACAGTATATGTGAGAGAATTCAGAAAGAGGAAACTGTTTTTTAGGTAAGAACAGAAGCACTTAGCAGAGTGAAACCAAGTGTGAGTGTGGTCAGTGATTATATCCTCCTCTGGCAAGTCCTCGGTGGCTCAGATGGTAAAGAATCTGCCTGTAATGCAGGATACCTGGGCTCGATCCCTGGGTCAGGAAGATCCCTTGGAGAAGGGAATGGCAACTCACTGCAGTATTCTTGCCTGGAGAATCCCATGGACAGAGGAGGCTGGCGGGCTACAGTCCATGAGGTCACAAAGAGCCAGACACAACTGAGAGACTAACACTTCACACTTTCTGGCAAGTTCACTGAAGAAGTGACTAAATCTAAGAACTGATTTCTCTCAAGATCTGAAACCCTGATCTCTAAGAATTCTATGAAAGAGATCACTGTACATCTGTGTCTCTTTTGCTGTCTTGCATACAGGGCCATCATTACCAAGTATACTATCATGTAGGAAATGAAGCGCTCAATGCAGGATACAGGATGCTTGGGGCTGGTGCACAGGGATGATCCAGAGAGATGATATGGGGTGGGAGGTGGGGAGGGGATTCAGGATTGGAAGCTCGTATACACCTGTGGTGGATTCATGTCAATGTATGGCAAAACCAATACAGTATTGTAAAGTAAAATAAAGTAAAAATAAAATTAAAAAAAAGAGATCACTGTAAGTGAAAGGGCCCTACATGAACATTCTTAGAACTTCATGAACAGGAAGCACTCCACAGACAGAGGACCACGTGTTGGTCCAGAGCAAACACTGTGCTCTGTGTCTGCCACGTTGATCCCAGTCCTGTCCTGGCATCATACCCTTTCCTGTATGTGCAGCAAGAGCTATCAAAGTGGCCAATACTAGGATGTGTTGGGATCAACATACCCACAGCAGTTCAGGGTGCCCACAGGAGGTGGTTTTCATCCTTGACATTCAAGTCTAGTTTGACATACACTCGTGGTTGCTATAGAAGATGCCACAGAGAGGGGGAAAGTGTCTTGATGAGAATGTGATTACCCTTTCCAAAAGGAATCATCCATTCAGCGCCAATTCATGGGAGAAGATCCACTCAACACGTAGCCAAACAATTCTTCTAGCAACTTTCTGCCTGTCTGCTCCCACAGCCCTGCACTTCAATGGGGCAAGATGTAGGAAGTATCATTTGCTTCTCAAGAGTCAGGTCACTTTTTTAAACTATGAAAAAGAGTCTTTGAAAACTGGTCCCCTGTTTATAGAATCTTTGATGAAGCTTCCACTTCTCTGTCTTTCTCTTAAGCTTTAAACCTGGTCCTTGGCCAGAAAGACAAACTCCCAGCCCACTAAATACCAAAATGACATCCACAGCATTCTGACCTGCTGTGACATAATGAATAGTTAATACAGACTGGCCTGTGTGCCAGTTAGAACAGTATGGACTCTTATGTTGCACCCTCCACTACAGCAGCCAGTAGCCACTACGGCTCCTTCAAGTTACATTCATTAAAGTTAAAATTTTAAAATTCCATTCTTCATCCACACTAGCCATGTTTCAAGTGGTCCAAAGTCACCTATCCTAGAGACTATTACACTGGACAGTGCAGATCTAGAACATTTCCACCATCACAGAAAGCTATGGGGCAAATTTACTCCTCTCACACCATCATTTAAATCAGCATGAGCCCTTTGAAGGGCCCCAAAATCCATGTAAAAACAAATGATGAAAAAAAAATCAATTGGTTGCTTGCCAGGCCCTCAGCTAGGCACAGACCCTCTCCTCTGGACTTTCCTTCCTGTCTTGAATGTTATCATGTGTCTCCCAGGGGTGGGGGTTCTCAGGATCTGCCAAAATGATTCAGATTCTGCTCTTAAAGGACTAACAGTCTGGTTCAGGAGATAAGAACTGTACCGAAGTAACGATAATACCAGTAGAAAGTGATCATTTCTTTGGTGAAGTGTGCTGACTGTTTACGGAGTTCAGAGAAGCAAAAACTACTTCCAGCTCAAGAAAAGAAGTGGCTGTCAAAGCAGGAGTAATGTGGTGGTGAAGGAAGGACTCCTGAGCTGGAGGAAGGGCCTAGGCAGAGGCACAGAAGGAGAGAGCTTCTTCCCTTGGCAGAACACTGTCCTCCTCTCTCCCAGTCTCCAGCCTGAGGCGGACCCCTGCCGGCTAGCTGATTACCTCCTCGCACCCCCACCAAGCAGTGGGGGGAAGCGTGTCTGGCCCAGTTGCCCTCTGTTTTGATTAAGGGTCAGTCATAGAGAAGAGAATTCACTCTAGCAAGTCAAAGCAGGATATTAAATGATTTATAAAATTACCAGCAAAGCCAAAGACACAGACACTAGGTGACGTTTTCAAGAGTGACTCTGAGCACCAGACCACAGAAGAGACTGCTGCCTGGTTTCTGACCAGGAAGCCACCAGAACCGCAACCCAGTGGCAGGGGTGCCCCTGGAGAAACTGGCCCCAGAGAACATGGGCTTCCCCCGCCCCATGCCACCTTCTGTGTCTCATGCAGGGTCATCTAGGTGGCAGGACTTAAATCACATTCAAAACTTTAGATGCAAAAACACCTGGTAAATAAAAAATAGTATGGAAAATAATGGTTGCTAGTTTTCCAGGCTCTGAAGCACAGGAAGGAAGTTGGAAAAAGTGGGAATTCGTTCCACCTCCAACTTGCCACAGCCTCATACCCCCAGTGATGGGAGACTTAATGGCCAGTCATAAGGCCTGATGATTAGAACAACTCTCAAAGGTCAGAAACTAAGACCTTTGGGAAGACTGCCAAAAGCAGAAAGCAGGAGGCAACGCTCATATAATCACATTAACAGGGAAGAAAAATCTAGAAAAATTTTAAGGCAGCTGCTTTCCAGGTGGTGCTAGAGGTAAAGAATCCACCTGCCAATGCAGGAGACATGAGTTCGATCCCTAGGTCAGGAGGATCTCCTGGAGGAGAGCATGGCAACCTACGCTAGTACTCTTGCCTGGAGAATCCCATGGACAGAGGTACCTGGTGGGCTATTGTCCATGGGGTTGCAAAGAGTCAGACATGACTGAGTGACTGAGCATGGATGCATGAGAGTTTTTTTAAAAATCAAGAGTTCTAGAACCGTGCAACCTCTTTGCTTGGATGTAGCCGTTGCGATTTCTAGATTTTTGCAAAGAACCATAGGAACTGGTGGAGTTGTACAACATCTCAGCCAGCCACACACTGATGAAGACTGAGGGAGGCTATTTTTAGAGTGAATTTCCAAGTCTGAAAAATGCTAGCAGGAAGCTGGCACCCAGCTCCTGGTTTTGTTTGTCATATCAGTCCCTGCTGAGGAAAGCAAACAGCAGGTAACTGTAGAACACACCTGTCTATAGCAGCTGTTTGATGTTAGCAGGCTTTGATTGTCAACTGAGCAATTTGCTTAAAATTTGGAAACAAAGGAAGGAGACTGTCAAGAGCTGGAGGAGCAGGTGACATGCAGCATGCCTACATGCTCCCAGCAGTCAGGAGGAGGATGCGGGAGCAAGAGATTGGCACCAGAGGTGGTGCACTTAGGGGACTGACAGCCTCCTGTGGGGAAGTAATGGGATCTCTGCAACAAAGTGCCAACTCCCTCTTCCAATAAAGCCTTGATGTCACTAAAGACCGTGTTACTAGGGAACAGTTCTAACGGTATCGAGGTTGGACCTAGGGGAGGAAACGTGCATGGGTAAACAACAGTAAGAACTCCAGAAGGATGCTAGCCAAAAGGGTGATTGATTTATTACTTTTTAAAAAGCATCTCAACCTGACTGTCTGTCCTTCAAGATCCAGCTCAAGATGCATATCAGTTCATTCACTCATTCATTCATTCATTCATTCAAGAATATCTACTCAACTTACATCACACCGTGCTAATCAAGGTGTCCACGGGGAGATAAATGAAAGAGACAATCTTCTCTAAAGCAACTTCTCTCTAATAGAGAGGTAAGACTCAAATAAGTAACTCCAGTACAGGGAAGCAGGTGAAATAAAGTTATGTGAACATTTGAGGATGAGATAGTTTACTTCACTTTGGTGAAGGGAAATGAGGAGAAAGATCTGGGAAACCTACCTGGAAGAAGAAACCTCCATGAAATCCTTCAGGAGCAGCCCTATATTTGGGGTTCAGCCCCTCCAAACAACCAGAGCGCCTTGTCGCTGAGCTAGTACCTATGGTGTAAATTTAGTGCTCTGTCAATATATCTATTCTTCTAGTTATATCTGATCTAAATAATGCATTGAGTGTTTATTTATATGCTGTTCTGTCAATAAGTTGTGTCCGACTCTGCAACCTCATGGATTGCAGCATGCCAGTCTTCCTTGTCCTTCACTGTCTCCTAGAGTTTGCTCAAATTCGTGTCCATTGAGTCAGTGATGCCATCCAACCATCTCATTCTCTGCTGCCCCCTTCTCCTTTTGTCTTCAATCTTTCCCAGCCTTAGGGTCTTTTCCAATGAGTCTGCTCTTCCTATCGGATGGCCAAAGTATTGGAGTTTTGGCTTCAGCAGCAGTTTTTCCAAAGAATATTCAGAGTTGATTTCCTTTAGAATTGACTAATTTGATCTCCTTACAGTCCAAGGGACTCTCAAGCGTCTTCTCCAGCACCTCAATTTCAAAGCATCAGTTCTTCAGCACTCAGCCTTCTTTATGGTCCAACTCTCACATCCGTACATGACTGCTGGAAAAACTATAGCTTTGACTATATGGCCCTTTCTCTGCTTTTTAAAATGCTCTCTAGGTCTGTCATAGCTTTCCTTCCCAGGAGCAAGCATCTTTTAATTTCATGGCTGTAGTCACTGTCCACAGTGATTTTGAAGCCCAAGAAAATAAAATCTGTGCCTGCTTCCACTTTTTCCCCTTCTCTTTGCCATGAAGTGATGGAACTGGATGCTATGATCTTCACTCTTTAACGTTGAGTTTTAACTCAGCTTTTTCACTCTCTTCTTTCACCCTCATCAAGAGGCTCTTTAGTTCCTCTCCACTTTCTGCCATTTGAGTGGTATCATCTGTATATCTGAGGTTGTTTATATTTCTCCCAGCAATCTTGATTCCAGTAGCCATCTAGTTGACAATTAATAAATATATTAAATAATATATTAATGTGCTATATTAATATTATATATCAATATTAATATATTGATAAAATATTTATTTTCTGACATGGGAATGAAACCCAAAGGGAAAGAAAAATATTGTGATGGACTATCAGCTGGAAACGCAGGACAAGCCCTGGACAAACTTCAGTGTTAAGGATTGGTGTTGGCAGCTTTGCTTGAATTCTTTATTATTATTTGTTTTAGAGCCAGTCCCTTCTGTACTCTGGAAGAGGGCTCACTGTCCTGTTGGAGAGAAATGCTCTAAAAATCGCTATTTGTTTCTAACTATGACAAACAGAAGAGGCACACATGATTCTAACTGAATTAAAAACCAGATATAATGTGGGAAGTGTTGAAGATCTTTCTAACAACTGTTGGGAATGAGGAATATCTATAATGAAAATGTAGACATGGTACTTTTGACTTTTACACCTCTCAAACTCCAATTTAAATTTAAATCCAAATGCTCTGTTCTAAGGGTGTAAAATTTGAACTGAAATTAGCATAAAATTTGAACTGAAATTAGCATCTCATCACCCTCACAAGGGGAAACCTGAAAAATGACTCAAAGCCCAGTGTTAGCTTTCCCATCAGACCCTTCCAGGTCATTGCTGAAGCATCACTGGAAAAGAGCTGGAAAAGCAAAGATGCCCTCACAATTCTGTGACAGTCTGGGGAGCTCTGTGAATCCATCCCACAGGTAGGTGGGGACAAGGAGTTCTTCAGACTATGAAACGGAAAGTGGAGGCGCGATGAGTGGACAGTCATCCAGAGGACTGCAGTGCAGCTAAAGCACCCGATGTGTGCATGCTAAGTTGTGTCCAACTCTTTGCGACCCCATGGACTATTGCCCGCCAGGTTCCTCTGTCCATGGGATTCTCTGAGAATACTGGAGTGGGTTGCCGTGCTCTCCTCCAGGGGATCTTCCTGACCCAGAAATTGAACCCAGGTCTCATTATATCTCCTGCCTTGGCAGGTGGGTTCCCAGAGACCCCACCAAGGACACTCTCCATGAGCGTCACCAGCAGCATGCAGAATTGGGGCCCATAGCCTGCTCCCCACTTCCCCAGTCATCCTGCCATCACCCAAGCCCTGATGAAGAATGCCCAGCTAAGACAGGAGCTGTTTCCTTCAGGCAAAGCCCATCACTAAGTGAACTGTTTCTTGCCTCCTGAATGCAGAAGAGGCAAGATGAAAGTGCAGGGTATGGTAAATTCTGGACGCGCACCCAACTTCTGCAGATGTTCCACGGGAGCTAAAAACCTCGTGCTGCCCACACACAAGAGGATATAGCTCAGAGGAAGGTTCCACACACTGTGAAGCCAAGTCACACCTAACACTGTGTGCTTTAAAACACTCACCTATTTTTGTCAATTCAGTAAGTCTTCTCATTGCAGCAATGCTTGTTGAATATAGAAGCATTTGTATCACAGGAGACTATAAGACTCCTTAATCCTAAAAGGTGAACATTTTCTCCCTGAGTTGACAGGCAAGGTAAATAAATTGACTTCAGTAAAGGGAAATGGTGCAGTAGTCAGGCCTTATAGCAGAGAGAAGCTGGGGCTCTGGGATCACAGGGCCTGAGTGCAAATGCTCACCCTTCACTTACTAGTGTGTGAGTTTCCATGAGTTTCTTAGTCTCTCTGTGCCTCGGTTTCTTCATTTGTAAGATGAGGTTGTGCCTGCTTCATAGGTTAATAGTGAGGATTAAATGAATTAAAATGTAAAAGTGTTGAGATGGTATCTGGCACTCATAGAAGAGTTCATTGTTACTACTACCATTTGTGTTGTTATCCTTGTCACTTGGTTCCTATAGCAATTGAGTTTGCAACCCCTGGCCTAGAGCAGTGGCTCTCAACTAGAGACAGGTTTGCCCACCAGGAGACATTTGGCAACATCTGGAGACATTTGAGCTGTGACTGAGGAGGAGCTTGCTATTGGCATCTAGTGGGTAGAGGTAAAGAACACTGCTGAATGTCTCACAATACACAGGAAAGTCTCACAACAATTATCTGGCCTAATGCCATCCATGGGGTAGCTCCTCTCAGCTGCTCCTGCGCTGTCACAGCCTGGCACTCTCGGCCGCCGCTCCTGGCCTCGGATGTGGGGTAGCTCCTCTCGGCCGTGCTTATGCAAAGATGGGCTCGATAGAGGACAGAAATGGTATGGACCTAACAGAAGCAGAGGATATTAAGAAGAGGTGGCAAGAATACACAGAAGAACTGTACAAAAAAGATCTTCATGACCAAGATAATTACGATGGTATGATCACTCACCTAGAGCCAGACATCCTGGAATGTGAAGTCAAGAGGGCCTTAGGAAG